>JBBPKN010001001.1:0-23418 GCA_038089275.1 Pulveroboletus cf. rosaemariae | reverse complement strand
AATTGATCAACTACCACCATAATAGCATCAAATCCTTTTGATGTTGGAAGTCCAGTGATAAAGTCTACCGAAATATCTTCCCATGGCAATGATGCTGTAGGAAGAGGTCATATAGGTAAAATAGCTTCAGATCCCTTGGATGTAGCATATGTTGAACAGTGTGAAATGAAAGATGCAACATCTTTATTGAGACCTGGCCAATAATAATATCTTGATAAAAGTTGTTTAGTGTGGTTTTGTCCTGCATGACTGCCTAAAGGAGATGAATGAAAAAGATTAAGAGCTTCTATATGTAATTCTTCAGAAATGAATATTTGTTTTCTTTCATTTAAATAAATTTGATGTTCTGAACTATAACACCAGTGAGCTGGAAGATGAAGGTCCACTGATGCTTGTTGTACACAAGAGAAGAAAGACAAGGAAAGAAAGATGATTCATTGAAAAATGTGAGGGGGAAGCATAACGATTTGTTTGTTCGGTTCCAGTTTGTTTTCAAAATGGTCCTGTCTGCGGGATAGAGCATCCACTCATTCATTAGTAGCACCTGGTTTATAACAAATTTTGAAATTATATTCGGCTAAGACAGCCTGCCATCTTGCCTGTTGGAGTGATAAATCCTGTGGTCATTTCCAGTACTCCAAGTTTTTGTGATCTGTTTAGATCTCAAAAGAGTCTCGCCCTATTAAATAATGATGCCAATCGCGCAAAGCACGAATGACTGCTAATAATTCTTTGTCATAAATTGGGTAATTCAATTCAGCAGCGTCCAAAGAATGAGAAATATATGCTGCTGGTCACCAAAGACCATCTTCTTGTTGATATGACAATACTGCTCCAATGGCAACATCTGAAGCATCTGTTTCAATACAAACCAGTTTGGAGGAATCAGGATAACACAAGAGAGGTTTGGAAGTGAGAATTTCTTTGAGAGAGATGAAGGCTGCCATACAGGCAGAAGTCCATTCAAATTTGACATCCTTTCTTGTAAGGGAATTGAGGGTCTTGCAATATTAGTGAAGTTTGGAACGAATCTTCGGTAATAATTTGCTAATTCTAAAAAGGCTTGAACTTGTTTAACCATCCTAGGAATGGGCCAATTTCGGACTGCACTAGTCTTATTTAGTTGCATCTGTACCCCCCTTTTAGATACAACCATTCCCAAATAATCGACTTGGGTTTGGGTGAAGTGACATTTTGATGGTTTAAGAAATAAGTCATTGTCATGTAGACAACCTAAAACTTCAGCTATAATTTCCAAATGTTGGCTTCAACTCTTGTTCCTAGTGAAGATCATAATATCATCAATATAGATCACCACATGTTCCCACATATTGTGGAAAATATCATTGACCATCACTTGAAAAGTGCTTGGGGAATTGCACATCCCGAAATACATTACCAATGGTTCAAATGCCCCTATTGGCATTGTGAACACTCCTTTCCATTCGTTGCCTTCTTTCATATGAATGTTATTATATCCCCACCTGAGGTCTAAGGTGGTGAACATATCAGCTCCATTTAACCTATCAATTAGTGTTGAAATCAAGGGTAAAGGATAATTGTTTTTTATGGTATAATCGTTCAGGTACCTGTAATCGATTACCATTCATTTACCACCATCTTTCTTGCTGATAAATAATATTGGTGATGTTTGGGGTGACTTGAATGACCTAATATATCCCTTGGCCATTTCTTTGTCAATAAACTCTCATACTCTCTTTATTTCTTCATTTGAAAGAGGAATAATATGATCTTTCTTTGGAATGAAGTTTTCTTTTAACTCCACCACATGATCCCATGGTTTTCTTGTTGGCATGCGTTCCAATTCATGTTGAGAAAATACAGGAATAAATTCCCATAACTCTTTTGGTACTTCCTTCTTTAAGCTTATTGCTTCTTCTTCAGTTACTCGTCTTGATATAAGATGCATTTCACAATTTGCCGAGCACCTAGGAAAATCAATAGTTTTCTTTACCCAATCAATTTCTGGATTATGGCATGAAAACCAATCATATCCTATTAATAAATCCAGATTTCCTAGAGAAGAAACATAAGCGTTAATACATTCACAATGCCACTTCCCATCTTTTCCTTTGATGGCTATATAAATAATAACATAGTGAGCTATTTTTCCAATGTTTCCTTCTGTTCCATTAGTGTTGTACACCATAAGAGGTTTTGGCATATTCTTTTCATACAAACTGTGTTTCCATACATACTTTTGGTCAATGAATGTTACTGATGCTCCAGAATCCACTATAGCAAAGGTTAGTCCACATGACTCCATTTTTAAACCTTCCTTTCCTCTAACTTCTCCATCAATTTTTACACTTACCCCCAATTCATCTCATTTTTTCCTGTTAAATAATTTGGCTAGATCTTGTTGTTCTTTACTTCCTATTGCAAATAAATGTCTGTTAATATTTGTTGACAGAATTAAGCACCCTATTTCCAGGGCCATGCTCGATTGAGACGCCATCATGGAAGGAACTTTGTCCCATTTCATCATGTGAACATTAAAAGTCACAGGTAGAGAAGAAATTGAGTTGCATACTGGGAAATCCATTTCTAACCTAACAGACTCCCTCAAACTTTTCCCACTTCCTTTTGTTTCTGCTCGTTCTCAAAAACATCCTGGAAGTAGGCCCTTGCTTCTTCCATACTTCCCCATGACACTGCAGGTATTTCTTGGAATCTTGCGGCATCTGCCATATTGTACACTGGTCCTAAAGAAACCAGTTTTGCTGATTGCCATCCCTGTGCATCTGGCACGCTAAATTCTGAAAATTTTACAGGCTGCACATACTGTGCCTGTGCTCCTTGTTGCCTCTGTTGTTGCCCCTGAGGCTGGGGCCCTTTACCGAAATTGTTTGAGGGCCTTGGTGCTGCTGGGTTAAAAACCCCATGGCAATCTCTTGCCATGTGCCCTGGCTTACCGCACTTAAAGCAAGTTTTCACCTGCATGGCAGCTTGTCTATCTATATCCATGGGTGCACCACGCCCAGGTTGGATGCCGGTTGTCATAAATCAAGGAGGAGGAGGAGGTCGTTGCAGATTATATGTTGGTTGGAATTGTGAGGAGGGTGGACCACGCAGATTATTATATCTGGGGGTGAACATGGGAGTATTTTTTTCTATGGCCATTCTTTCGAATGACCTTCCCAATTTCCTGACCATTCCTGCCAGTTCTCCAAGATCATCTGTCATTCCTTGCATGCATACTTGTTGATAGATCCTATAGTGAATTTGAGATCTCATCAACTTTACCATGTGATCATCGCTGATCTTCGCATCTACCTGCAAGACTTCGAATTCCTGCAGGTATTCATCAATCAAGTTCCTTTGACGTAATGCCTCTAACTTCTTGAGGGCTTCATGTGTCAGCTCGTCAATGTGAAAGTATTTTCGTAGCTCTTCAGCTATGCCTGTGAAATCAGGCCATGCATTTACCCCATATTTTTCCACCAATCCATCTCCTTTTTCATAGAAGTCATCTTCCTTTTTGATGTACTTCTCTTGCATTATTTGAGCATAACCTTCCACTCTTCCTTCCAATCTTGACAAGACCACCGCTGTCTGTTCTTGATTGCTCCTCCATTTCTGCTCCGCATGCCATATGGCCATGCTCGTAAACCACTTCCTCCATGACTTCTTCTTGCCATTCCACTTCCCTGGATCAGCAATCTTCTTCGACAATCCTTCTGTCTGCATAAGTTCTTTGACCAGTGTTCTGATCATATCTCCAGCTTTCCCACTCATATTCATCCCACTTGTAGTAGGGGTCAATCACCGGAAGAGGGGCTGGTGGTATGATGGCCAGGGTTCTGTCTCTATGTGAGTTGGCTCTGATAGGATTGAACCTAACTCTGTTGATTCTCCTCTCTAAGAGCTGCTTGCATACGGATTGAAGTTGGACAGTTTGTACTACTGTCTTGGGAACCCGAGTAACATTTTTTAGTGAGACTGAAGGACAAAGGGATCGGAGCCTATCTGTGGTTGCAACTTTCCTATTCCTTCCTCTTTTCTCCTTGAAATCCTTTCTAGTCTGTTTATCAAATGCGTCAAATCTCCTTTGAAACGACTGTTTTCCAAATTTGTTGTCTTCAAATCCAAGTACTGCTTCAAAAATAAAATCTTTCAACTGTTCTTTGTGTCCCCAAGTATACTCCTTTCTTATCAGTTTCGGTATATGTCCTTGACTAGTATTGATAGTCTTGAGCAAGTGTTACATTTTTGATGTCGATGTTTCAGCAATAAGACCTAACCCTAATCAAGGGCCTGAATGATGTCAATGTTGGTATGGATGAGAGTAAAAAGATGATATAGAAGCCCTAGTGAGGCCACTTGCAGTAGAATACAAATGCTCAAGACTGGGGCTTGAGATGTGCTAAGGCTATAGTATTTATATGGTACAGAATGGTGCACAGACCAAGACCCTGATGGGAATATTCCCACAGACCCTGAGGCACCATCAAATGGAAAAGAAGCACCTGTGAGAATAGCCAATCGGCTAAAGAGAAATAGGGCTTCTAAAATGGAAGAACACAGAAATGAAAAATGGTTGGAAGACATGAGGCTAACCCTATGCCCTGGGTCTAGACCTGTCATGTGACCCGTCACGTGACCTGATAAGATAAAAGATTAGATAAACACATGGAAAAATAAGATAAAGTCACATGATCAAAAGTTTGAAAAATCAAACTATAACATTAACTTGTTCAGTTTCACCATCAGATTGAGGATGGTATACAGTGGAGAGGGACAAATTGTACTCAAGGAGTTTCCCAAGCTCCTTAGCAAAGGCTAAGGTGAATTAAGGGCCTCTATCAGAGATGATCTTGTCATAGAAACCATACCAGAGGTATACTTTGTGAAAAAAGAGGGTGATAATGCCCTCTACAGTCATGAATTTCTTGGTGGGGCAAAGAATTACCCCCTTCATAAGCCTGTGGTTGACCATGACCAACAAGGCATCGAAGTCAGAAGACAGAGGAAGGTCAGTGATGAGATTGCAAGAGATCTGTTGGAAGGGGCAAGTGGTGGTGGAGTGAATGGGAGAGAGAGCAGAATGAGAGGGGTGAGTGTTCACTTTGTTCTGTTGGCAAATGGAGCAACCAGCAATGTAGTTGCAGATAAAGAAGGCAAGACTGGGCCATCAAAACTTGGCAGAGACAAGTTATCAGGTTTTAAGATAACTGGGGTGGCTGGCAGAGGGATGGTCATGGCAATGTTAAAGAATGGCATGGTGGAGATTAATGGATGAAGGGATAAAGACACAGTTGCAGTAAGTAAGCAAACCATCTATTTCCTTCCAATCAGAGGTGCAAGAGCACAGGAATTTCTCATCTGCAAAAGCATCCTGTTTCTGTAGGATGGAGAGGCATAAAGGGTCACCTTGTTGATGCTTTTTAATATGGGTGGAGAGGTTAGCATCAATAAGATTGACAAAGAGTTCAGGGGGAAGAAGAGTGACTTTCTGATTATCCTGAGAAGTGTCAGGACAAAGATCAGGATGACAGGAGAGGGCATCTGGTCCAGCAAGGGAGGTACCAGTGACATGGGAGAGTTGTAGGTCAAAGTTGGTGATGTCAAGAAGCCAGTGAGCTTGTCATCAGTTAAGCTTCTGGGGAGGTTTAAAATAGGTCAGGTTTTTGTAATCAGTGAAAACCTGAACAGGAGTAGAAGAGCCAAGGAGGTATTGCCTTCAGGCTTTGAGAGTGCGGATGACCACAAGGAGTTCATGATTGTAGATGTTATAATTCCACTCAGCAGTGGAAAAGATCTGGGAAAGGTACAAACAGGGGTGCCAATCCCCATTCACATCAGTTTGGAGGAGGATACCACCAGATGTGTAAGCAGAGGCATCAGTGGCAATGGCAAAGGGACAAGTAAGGTCTGGCATTTGCAATACTGGCTGGGAGAGGAAGATAGCCTTGAGAGAGTTGAAAGCCTTCTATGCAGTGGGGGACCAAGACCATGCCATAGATTTCTTGATGAAATCAAGGAGAGGGTGGGTGATTGTTGAGTAGTTGGGGATAAATCACCTGTAGAAGTTAGCAAAGCCAAGGAAAGAGTGAATATTCTTGACTTTGGAAGGAGTGGGCCACTGGGAGATGCCAGCAAGCTTGATGGAATCCATGGTGAGTTCACCAGGATGAACAATCATCCCAAGATATTCAACTTGGGGAGCAGTGAAGGTGCATTTCTCCAATTTGAGGTGGAGATTGAGTTTCATCATCCATTGGAGGACATGGGAGGTGTGTTCCTGATGGGTGTTAGCATCAGGAGAGGAGATAAGGAGGTTGTCCATATAAATGATGAGCCATCCCTCAGTGATCATATTATGGAACAAGTCATTTATGAATCACTGGAAAGTAGTGGGTGAGTTATTTAGACCAAAGAACATCACTGTGGGTTTGAAGAGCCCCTTATGTGTGATAAAAGCAGCTTTTCATTGATGTCTGTCTTGAATGCAGATATTATTGTAGCCCCAGCAGACATCAAACTTAGTGAAAAGCTGAGCATCACAGAGTTTGTCAATGAGGTTGGAAATGAGAGGAAGAGAATAGGCATTGTGAATGGTATGCTTATTAAAATACCTATAATCTTGACAGGGGCGGAGTTTACCATCCTTTTTCTTGACAAAAAAGAAGGATGATGCTTGGGGGAACTTGGAGGAATGGATCTTTCCAGCTCAAAGGTTTTCCTCAAGGAAGGCTTCTGTGGCCTGTCACTTGGGGAAGGATAAGGGGTAGACTTTACCAATCTTTGAGATGAACATGTCCTTCAGATTGATCTCATGATCATATGGGCAAGAGGGTGGGAGATAATCCAGGGTTTTCAGAGTGTTAGAAAAGACCAACAAGAACTAAGAGTATTCAGGGGAAAGAGTTGTCTTGGGTTTGGCCTTTTCAGCCTCAATGGTGAGCTTGGTGAATGTGGTGAGCTGAGCAACAGTGATCTTAGAGAGATAGGAAGAGCAGCAATCTAAGAACCTGCTAGAGTGGCAGTTGTAGAGTGAATCATTAATGGATTGCTCTGGGGTAACATAGTCCAGGTAGTGGACCAAGAGTTCATCATGAGGGACAATGATATCTTCAAGGAGTCCATCAAATTGCAGTTTGTGAACAGAGTTGACATAATAGGTAATGTTATCAGGGGGAGGATCTGGAATGGTAAGCATGTTGGTCATCCAGTCAATGGTAGGGTTTGTGGCCTAAAGCCATGAATGTCCAAGGATGATGTTCTCCTTTCCACATGCAATGACATAGCAGGAAACTGGAAGAACAGACTGTTCGAAACAAAGAAGAAGGTTGCAAGTGCAGGTGATCTTGCCCTTCTTGTTTTCAGAGTGGTCGACATTTTAAATAACAATTGATTTGTCAAGTTTCTTAGTGGGGAACTGTTTCTTCTTGATGAAGTCCCAATCAATACAGTTGATCTGTGCTCCACTATCAATGAGAGCATGAGTGGCTATGACTTTCTTGGCACGAAAGGGGGATGAAACTTGGATCACAATTTTCATGGATTTCTTGGATGCAGATACAAGTACAGGTGCACAAGAGAAGAAGGGAGTACCTTGCATAGAGAAGGTACTCCATTTTAAAAACCCTGCTTTTCCATCTTCTTCTTTCATTCTTTCTTTACAACTATTCTTGCCACCCCATCATCTGATTCATCATCACTAACCTTCTCAATCTTTATCATTGGTTCTTCGGCAGAGACCATCTTGATGCAGGGGGTTTTCTTGGCAGTGGCAGGGGAGGAAGAAAAAGTGGGGAAATTCGGGCAGGCCATGTTTATATGATCAGGTTTCCAGCATCTGAAATATAATCAGTTTTTAATGCAGAAGGCCCTACCTGCTTCAGTCAGGCATTCCTTCTTAACAGTATCAATGTTCATGGCATTTGGATCTTTCTCCAGCTTAGATGTAGTAGAGGGGGGCATGGGAGTCCATGCAAACATGTGAGGATTCTTTCACCATTGTTCTATAGAGTGGGTGTGCTCCATAGTTCCTTGAAAGTGAGCAGCTTTAGTATACCGCTCAGCAATGGTGAAGGGGATCATATCCAGGTTATGGATGTATCAGGAGAGGTAGGATGCAAGTCCTGTTTTGAAGTATCCAATGAGGATGTTGTCATTAGTGATTTTGGTGGTAATGACATGATTCTGGAACTCAGTGGTATACTCAGCAAGGGAGGGCATCCATTTGCCTTTCTTTCCTTGCTTCATCTGGGTATTTGCCAACCAGTGAATAGTGGCATTGATTGTGTCCTGTTGTTGGAAAATTTTCAGGAACTTGGAGGTAAAAAGGGAAAATTTTCCCATGGTGATGGTCATTCCGGAAATGCACTTCTTCTGGTACATTGCAGCCCATGACAGTGCTGGCCCTTTGGTTATAAACAAAAGGGCAAATGCAATTTTCTTCTCATTGGAGTCTTAGACCATGCTGTTAACAAAGAGGTAGAACTGGACTGTGTCCAGCCAGTTCTCAGCCTTGGATCAATCACCATCAAAGTGTTTGGGAGTACTGAGACAAAGTTCCATAGGCTTGGTGGTGGAAGAGCCCAACATAACAGTAGGATGGGAAGATTGAGAATGGGGTTGAGGAAGGGTAAATGCAGGTCAGTGTTGAACAGGAGTGGGAGATGGTGGTGTCTGGGCTCAGGGAATCTGCAAGGAAGAGGAGAGTTTGTGAGCGAGGTCACAGTCTTCTTGTACTTTTTCTTAAGAGGGGACAAGGATATCCATGAGCACATTTTCTGGTGTGAAAGGGTAATCTGGAGAGGAGGGGTTCTTGGGTTCCAAAGTGGACTCAAGAGGGTCTGAGGTAGAGGTACAAGGCTCACCCCAGAGAGAGTTGAACAGTGAGGGTTGTTTGGGTGAAATAGTGGGAGCAGACTATAGCAATGATAGCCACAAGTAGAATACACTACTTCTTTTATTACACTAGGCCTGGGTAGGGACAGGCATAGACCTTGCTGTGGGTGAAGAGGATGAAGCAAATCAAAGGTAAGCTTCAAGACGAGTGAAAGGCAACAAATGAAGTATTGTGCCTCAATGGTACCAGCTACATTTCCAGAGGTGTGCCAAGATCAGACACTGATGATCCTCTGGATAAGTGCCAGGACACAAACAGTGGATTCCAGGTATGTAGATACAAGGAGTAGTGGAGATGCGAGGACTTGTGAGGTGATTACAAGGTAGAAGTAGTGTGAGGAAGAGAGGACAGGAAGTATGCTACTTTATAGTACAGTTAGTAAGGTTGAAGTGGAGATGAACTAAGTAATCATGCTGACAAATAATGAGTAAGGTATTCATGTGGAAACAGATGGAAACAGATGGAATGATTATGAGTCAGCTAATAAGAGATAGAAGGCCCAGGCAGAGGGCATAACAAAAGAGCGGTCTAGGCTAGGCTAGAGCACGAGAAGAGTGGAATCTATCATGATAAATGAACAAGAGAGCACCTATGGTGCAAGAAGAGTGGAAGCTAGGATGAAAGAGAAAGAAAAAAGAGAAAAGTAGAGGAAATGTAACAACTGGACTTGACACTCTTCATCTTGTCTGTCTCTCTTGTTGAGCCCTGAGCAAGCTCTCCTCTGCTATCTCTGGCCTGCCATAAATTAGGACACCAAGGCTATGCAAGGGCACATTACATAAGATGAAGCTGAGTCCTGTTTGATGAAGAACCTGCTACTTGACTACTTAATCATTTTTGAAAATCTCTGGAATTATCTGGAGACCTCTGGAGCTCACATCCCCTTCCAGTGAACTCCAACCTAGTAGTAGTAGTATTAGCAGTGTTTGAGTTTTGATAATCTATTACCTTAGTATGAATATCAACATAAACACCCTCTTGTTGTTATTCTTACTCTAATTGAGCCCTTGGATTCACTCTGACCCTCTGGGTTACTCTGGAGCACCTCTGGGGCCAATCAATATCCTTGAAGGAATTGTAAGGTCCCACCCCCATGACTAGGCTCAACTCTCCTTATCTTGCCTATCTTTCTTGTTGAGTGCTAAGATAGCCTTCTTTCCCATCTCTAATATTTATATAAATCAGGACACCAGAAAGTGCAAGGGTATACCACATAAGGTGAAGCTGAGTCCTGTCCAACCAACAAAACCCTTTCCAAATCCCTCTGAATGCCTCTGGACATCTCCAGAGTCTCTGAAGTTATGACCTTCTCTTAGGATGGAGATTGATATATGTTTTAACACTTCCCTGACATCTCCATTCATTTCTTAGATATTTAGACATCTGCTTTGCTTCTGAGTTTGCACCTGTCTCACTTCACTACACTCCTAGATAGTTCTGCCTCTCTGTTATGTTTTCTCCTCTTTTTCTCCTTTTTCTCTTATTTCATTTATCTTCCTCATAGCTTCTGCTTTTCCCACACCTCTAGTGCTTTATTGTTCATCTTTCTTCTGAATAGATTCTGCTCTTCTTGCATTCTGGACTTATCCAGACCACTCTCTGTTATGTCCTTTGCCTGGGCCTTCTATCTCTTAATTAGCTGAGTCATAATCATTCTATCTCTTTTCATCCATTTCCACACAGATATTTTACTCATTATTCATTAGCATAATTACACTATTGATCTCCACTCAAACCTTACTAGTTGTACTATAAAGTAGCATACTTCCTTTTTTTTCTCTCTTTATGCTATTTCTATCTTGTGATCACCTCACAAGTCCTCACTTGCCCTTGTCCTTGTACCTAGTACTCAGAATCCACTATTTGTGTTCTGGCACTTAATCAGAGAGTCATTAGCATTTGACTTCAGCATACCCCTGGAAGTGTAACTGGTACCACTTAAGACACAACACTTTATTTGTTGCCTTCCACTCATCTTGAAGCTTACCTTTGGTTTGCTTCTCCTACTCTTTCCCCAGCAAGGTCTATGCCTGTCTCTACCCAGGCCAAGCATAACACTCACTGAAATATAAGTACGGTAGTCCTGTATCTTGTACCTTAGTACAAATATCAACATAAACACTTCCCTGTTATCATCCTTACTCTGCCTAAGCCCTTAGGCTCACTTTGATCCTTTAGGTTACTCTAAAGCACCTTCAGGGCCAAGCAATATCCTTGAAGAAATTGTAAGGTCCCACCCTCATAACTAGGCTTGACTCTCCTTATCTTGCCTGTTTCTCTTGTTGGGCATTGAGATTGCTCTCTTACCTACCTCTGACACCTTTGTAAATTGGGACACTGGAAAGTGCAAGGATACACCACATAAGATAAAGCCAAGTTCCATTCCAATCAATGAAACCCTTCCCAAATACCTCTAAACATCTCTGGGCATCTTCAGAGTTTCTGAAGTATAACCTTCCCTCAGGTTCATGCACCACCAAGGTGCTAGAACCTGATCTTCATCTTCTAGTCATAAGGGTTTTATACTCAGTATACATTTTAACAGTAGCTCTTGTTAGCAAAGAAAGGAAAAACACCTGTGGTAGCATTAGGAGCATTGTTATAAGCATACTCTACAAGAGACAGGAGTTTAGACCAGTTATCTTGCTGATAGTTGCAATAAACATGTAGATACTGCTTCAGAGTTTGGTTTATTCACTTGGTTTGACCATCACCTTTTAGATAATAGCTGGAGGTGAAGTGGAGGCAGATGTTGAGGGCTTGACCCAGAAAATGGAAGAAATAGGAGATGAACTTGGAACCATGATTGGAGGTGATGTGGGAGAAAACTCCATGTTTGGAGAAAACATGGAGTAAGAAGAGTTTAGCAAGCTCTGGGGAGGTTACCTTATTGTCTGTAGAAATGAAGATACACTGCTTTGATAGATGATCTATAATAATGAGAATGGTGGTATGACTAGAGAATGCCAGAAGTTGTTCAATGAAATCCATAGAGATGGAATTCCATGGCTTTTCTGAGATGGGGAGCTGCTTGAGAAAACCATAGGGTTTGTGACAGGGTACCTTGACATGGGCACAAGCTGTACATGAGGAAACATACTCTTTGTTAGGGACTCAAATCCCAAAAGAAAGAGGCAGTCTTGAGGAGTGCCCATATAGGAAAAAAGCAACCATGAAACAAGTGCTCTAAACTGAATTCTCCAGTTTAGATCCTTGCCCTTATATACTATTAGCTAACCATGCCATAAGGCATACATGAACTAGCTAAATAAAGACATAGAGCATAAAAAAGGGGCTAAAGCGGACCTAAATAGAAAAAGGAAGCTAGTGTAGGGTAAAGATAAAAGTAACTCCTATCTAAATAGTATCAGTTCATAACACTCTTTAATGAACACTTAAATGCCAGGCCAGGTATATTCTCAGCAGATGAGCTCCAGTATCCAATTCTGCCCAAAGTGAGCAGATAGAGGGTGGTTATGCTTGAAATAAAGAACCTGGAGGCAGAGATTAGAGGTATCAGGGATATAAATACAGTTGTCCAGATGCAAGAAGCCTTTTTGATCTTTAGACCAACAAGAGTCAGACAAGAGGATGCTGAACAAATGAGTAGAGGCAATGGAATCAGAAGGGAGTGCCAAAAGGATATTACAATGGAGGATTTTGAGGTTGAAAAGGAATGCAGACCAGAAAAATAGAGACACCAAGGAGAAAGCCTGGAAAAATGCAGCAAGTTGCTCCTGTGTGAACACAGGATGGAAACTATGTGGATTGATGTGGGTGCAGTCACTATTCCCCTCTTTGGGATAGATGTCCCAACATCTAGTCAAGACATCAGGCTTAGCATCTAAATGACTAGGGCAGAAACAGATGATTAAATTAAACTGAGAGAGAAATTCTGACCACCAGGCTTGCTGGCAAGTCAGAAGCTTGGACATAGTGAAGTATTCCAGGTTTTTGTAATTGGTAACAATATTAACCAGAGCACTAGAACCTTTGAGGTAATATCACCAAGTCTTGAATACAGTGAAAATGGCAAGAAGCTCCTTATTGTGGGTGTCATAGTTGAGTTCTGGCATGGTAAGTGTATGTGAATAGAAAGCAACAGGGTGGATCTCATCATTTGGACACCAGAGTAAAAGGATTCTGGCAATTGCATAGTCTGAAGTGTCAGTTTCAACAATAAAAGGAGCATTGGGGACCCAATGGATCAGAATAGGGGCTGAAGTGAAAGCATCTTTGAGGCACTGGAAAGCAGCACAACAAGAAGCATCAAAATCCCAATGAGCTGATTTTCAGGTAAGATAAGTTAGAGAAATGACAATGTCAGAGAAGCCCTGAATGAAGTGGTGGTAGAAATTAGTGAAACTGAGGAAAGACTGGATGTTGCAAACTTTGTGAGGCTCAGGCCAATCCAGGATGGATTGAATCTTTTCTGGGAACATAGTGAGCTCTGAAGGGGAGAGCTGATACCCAAGATACTCAGTCAAATTGGTATGGAATTCACACTTCTCAGGTTTGGTAAAGAGGCCATGTTTCCAGAGGCAACAGAGGACTTCACAGACATGCTTGGTATAAGATGTCTGGTCAGTGAAGAAAATTAGGATATTATCCAAATAAATGATTACAGAAATGTCAAGAAGATTGGTAAAGATAGAATTGACAAACTGCTGAAAAGCTGCAGGGGCATTGGTGAGCCTGAATGGCATAACAAGCCACTCATATGAGCCATAGCACATATAGAAGGAGGTCTTCCACTCATTACCCTTAGCAATGCAGACTAAATGATAAGCATCCCTAAGGTCAAGCTTGATATAGATGATTACACAGCTCAAAGCATCAAGAAGATCAGAGATATGCAAAAGGAAATAGCAGTCTTTCTTTGTGATCTTGTTGAGTTCTCAGAAATCTACACACAACCAGAGGAATCTGTCCTTCTTCCAGACAAAGAGGACAGGGGCAGTGTGAGCAGATGAGGATGGGTGAATGAATCCCATAGAAAGGTGTTCAAAGATTCTGAGCACTTCAAGCTTAGAGGATAAAAGGGAGTAGGTGGTGCTGATAGGTGGGGAGGTACCTTCTTTCAGATCAATCTTCAGGTCAAACTTGCAATGGGAAGCAAGAGTAGAAGCCTTGCTTTTGCTAAACACATCAGTGAAGTCATGGTATTCCTAAGGAACACCAGAAAGGTCAGCTGGAAAAGGAGCAACAGAAGCAGAACAGAGATGACTTTCTGAGAGTCGGAGTTGTAGACAGAATGGAACTGATCCATCAAGGCTACAGGCACATGTGAATGCTGATGAGCTGAGTAGCTCAATCAACAGAGGTCTGGGGTCAGAGGAACATGGTCAGAGAGACCAGAAGCTGCAAAGGTGAGCTCAGGGATGTTGGCATGTTTGGTTTAGATGAGTGGAATGAGATACAACTTGATACCCAGTCAATCAATGGATTGTGGCAGGCAAGCCAGTTGTATACTAAAACAAGAGAACCAGATCCATTCAATGAAGTAACATAAAATGTCATTGGAGTGATATTACTAGTTTCAAAGCAAATGGAAAGATCAATGGCATTAGTAATCATAGAATTGAAAGTATCATCAAAAAGTCAGAGCTGCAACAAAGGAACAGAATAAGTTGGAAGATTGTAGATACTAACTAACTTGGTGTCTATAAAGCAATCTAAAGAACCAGAGTTAATCAGGGCAGAAAATAAAGGAATTTCATAAGAAACAAGGGTAACAAGAGGCATAAGTGAAGCATTATCTAAAAGAATGGATATGTTAAGTCTAACCTCCAGTAAAGCATGAAAAGGATCAATGCAACCTCCAGCCCATGTGAAGTCACAGAGGCTGCAGACTATTTTTTCACCTCTAAGGCAAAGGCTTCTGGTTTGGCTTTCAAAGTAAAGGTCTTCATGGCATGAGCTTTGGCTACCTTGGAGGAAGACTTGAGGCAGTCCTTTGCTATGTGCCCAGCAATACCACAGAACATACAGAGGTGATTCTCAAGTCAATGCTTGCATTCTTTAGGAGTGAGCTTACTGTCCTTACCAAGCTTGGACAATAAGTCTTGCTTTTGAGGGCAGACAACCTGGAGAAGCCAGAAGAACTAGCTAACTTGTTCTTTGACTTCTTAGGACTGGAGGTCAAAGCAGACCTCTTATCTGGACATTTTGGACAGAATCAGACACTGTCATATCCCAGACCTCCGACCCAGACTCTGACCCCATCCTGACCTGGCTTGCAATTGGTCTTCACACTTATCTTCCCCAGCTACGCATGTGTACTTCCACCTCTCAGCATTAAATGCTCCCCCAGACTTCTGCACCCACTCTGCCCATCCCGCTTCCAGTCTATCTCTGCTCCAGTTAAGTATTACCCTAGTTCCTCTTTGTCATCTCTGGACCTTCCTGCTATAACTCCATTACCGTTTCCAGTCAGCCACCATTACTATCATTGTTACTATTCCTGTTCTGTTCCTGTTTCTAGCTCTCCCCTGTTTCATCCTATTACCTTTCAGTTTCAGTCTGACATGATTGGACATTGTCTCTCGACATCTCCATTTGTTTCCTAGATATCTAAACATCTGCTTTGCTTCTGAGCCTGCACCTGTCTCATTTTATTACACTCCTAGATAGTTCTGCTTCTCTGAGGTATAAGTACTGTAGTCCTGTATCTTGTACCTCAGCATGAATATTGACAAAAACACCAGAACCCTCTTGTTATTGTCCTCACACTGCATGAGCCCTTGGGCTCACTCCAACCCTCTGGATTACCCCAGAATACCTCCGAGACTATGCGATATCCTCAAAGGAGTCATAAAGCCTCACCCCCATGACTGGTCTTGTCACTCACCCTAACACCTATGTAAATTGGAACAACAGAGAAGTGCAAGGGTGCACCCCATAAGGTGAAGCCAAGTCCTGTTCAACCATTGAAACCCTTCCCAGATATCCCCAGAATTCCCTGGAGCACCCAGAGTTCTAATCTACCTCCAGCATCAAGGTTTTCAATTACAAGAGGAACTGGTTAAAAGTATACTTGTCTTGGTATAGGTTTTAACAGTCTCTTTGAGAAGAATGGAAAGTTTTAACAGTATATTCATGCTCTCACTTGCACTTTCCTTGCCATCACATAAGGATTGGCCTCCACTGACACTCAATACTCAACTCCAAACCACCTGCATGCTTGGTGCACTCACAGGTGATCCCTCTGAAATCTTCAGAACTTCATTCCATCCCTTGCATCAGCTGTCAGAATATGAACACCAATGACACCATCACAACCCCACGCTCTTCTGGGTATTCAACCCCTAAGTTAACTTAGTCCTCATGGCACAAGCTCCTTACAGCCCCTGCTGTTCTGAGTCACTCCAAGTCACTCTGATGCTCCTATGATGTCAGTCACTGGCTTCTGTCACTCAACAAACATGTGTCTAGATTCAACTTCTAACTCTTGTCTCTGGCATTCCCCTATTTTCAACTCTGGGCCCTTCAGAATGGCTGTGATCTCCTACTATCAGATAGCATCACCAGCCCTTACAGATTCTCAAATGCAGCTTAGATTATGGTCCCTTACCAATGGGCATCACTTCCTTCACTTTTCTGCTCTTCTTTGGCTTCCAACTCTAGTTCTCTGACACTTTGTTGTTGCCTGGTAATCCTTGACAGAAAACCACTCCATACCACTCTGGACTATTCCAATCACTCTTATGCCTAGATCTAGCCACAGCAGTCTAAGCATTCCCCAGCTGCTTTTCCAGCCCCTTTTTGACAAGTCACTTCAGGATTGCTAATAGGCAATCATTAACCTCTAGCATCAGTTCTCTACTCCTAGGTGACCCATTTCTGGCCATCAGTCCTAGCCTTTTGAGACTCAATCTCCTGAGCACAACAGGTCTATTAAACCTGTATCCATTGTCTTCCTGACCTCCAGTACCATCTTCCAGGCATCCCAATCATTACGACCCCCATTGGGCACCTTGTTCTATTTTGGACTTGGAAGCCCCAACACTCCGATCTTTCCACTTGCTTCTGCCCTTTCAATTTTACCTCTTCTGCTCAAGCTATTGGATCTCCATGAACTCTACAAGACTGTTGGCTTCACTCTGTCAATGCCTAGCATCACCCTCTGCTGGATGGTTTGTGTTCACTGATTCTAGGACACCACTAACTTGCCCACTGTGATCCATTGACCCCAGGTATTGAGTAGTACCTCATTTGTTTACTGGATATCACATGCCAGCATCCCACACACCCCTGTAGCTCCATACCACTCCAGTCTCAGCTAACTCTGATCTTGAACCACAGCTTTTATTGTCATGCTCTGGTAGTTATGATGCTGTTGCCTAAGAAGACCTCCGTCCGCCTCTGACCTCCTCCAAACTTGTAGCATTAGACCATTGTTCTTCATTGCCCTTGGCACCTCTGCCACCTGCTCCTTATCCTCATAGCCAAGGTACACCCACCTTGCCAGATAACCAGGCCTCAGAAGCACCACCCCTCTTCCCTGCTCTCTGCTGTGTCCCCATGCCTTGTCTTGCACACCACAAACCTCTTGCCTGCTCTGGGCACCTCTGTTCTTTTCCATCTCCTTGGAAAAGTTCACACTTCTGTCATGACTGCACTGTGCTTACCATTCCTCCCTGCTTGCTGTGGGTTGTGTGTTGTTTTCAGTTTGATCTGGTTCTTTGCTTGGATCCTTTCTAACTGTTTGGCAGAATTGTTCCACACCTCTCCATCTCTTGCCTGGAACATCCTTGCTTTTCAGCCATGGTTCCTAACAACTCTGTTTCCTGCTCGTGGGTAATTTCTTCTGTCTTGAATATCATCTCCAGACCTGTCCTTCTGTTTTTCCTGGGTATTCTTTCCCTGTTGGCCTTTTGCAGTTCTGCATCTTCTGGGACTTCTTTTGTTCTGAGTTTCCCTTCCTGGGTGATGTTTCTGCTCTTCTGCATCTTCTAGGAATGCTGCCCCTTTTTTTGGAACCCTTCTGTGCTCCTCTGATAATTGCCTTGGGAAGTCCTTGTTCTTCAGGCCTTGTTTCAATGGCTCCGCTCCTCTTTGCCTTCCATTTCTGTTCCTTCTGCCCTGCCATCTGGGACTTGTTCTTTTGTTTTCCCTGGGTTCTTCTTCTCCTTTGGGGATTTTTCTGCTCTTCCTGCTTCCCCTGGGACCTTCCTATTCTTGCACCATCCTTTGGTGGACCTTTCCTTCTGGCCCCCCTCCTGTCCTTCCGGATCTTTCCAGGCCTTGCCCGCTCTGCCTCGTGCTGCCCCTGGCACCTTTCCTGGCTGTCTCTTAGTTGATGATGGGATGTCAACCTTGGAGTGGGAATACCATCTAGTAACCACGCTAGGTACCACTGCTCATACCTAGCAATCTGGTTCCCCTTACACTTGCCTTTTCCTCCATTCTCTGGTTCCTTTCGCCACTGTACCCAGGCCACCTGGTTAACTGCCTACCTTCATGCAATGACCAGACGTGCTTTGTGCCAATTGCCCCCTTTAACCACCTTATCACTAGTGCAGTACCTGACTCCTACCTATGTTGACTATATCTAGCTCTGATCATTCTGGGTCATCTCTGGCTCTCCCCAGAGTAGCCCACCTCCTTTCCCTAGTTGCTGCACCAAGACGACATGCAATTTGACATATATACAAACATCTGTTGTGTTTAGGAGATGAGGCCAGCAAGTTACTCTCAGCGAAACATCCACTCCTCCAGGTCTTCTCCAGCCCCCACCATGATATCCTCTGGCTTTGTTCCAGCCCCGAGTTTGGCCACAAAAACCCGCATCCCTGCTCCAGCCCCCCAACCTCCACGCCTCCTCCGCTGAGCATTATGTTTACTTACATGAATGCCAGACTCTGCCCTGAGATATCCTTTCTGGTGGCCCTCCTCTATCTGGATCTTGACCAGGTCATGAAGGAGCCTGTTCTGCTCCCTTAAGTCCTGATGAATCAGCCCACTAACCTCACAGATTGTGTTGGCCACTAATCCATCCCCTGTCACACCAACTCCCTGGGCTGCCTCGTTAAGGATAGTAAGGTTCCAGACTCCTTCTGCCATTCCGACCCACACCCTACCCCTATCTCTTTGGCTAGAGTTTATTCCCCCTAATTCCATTGAGGTACCAGCCTTGTATGCCTCGACTCTGCACCTTCTCCTTTCCTGATTCTTGGCCATTATGAGGGCCATTCCATTATTGGGATGGAAAGCGAGCTGGTTATCTGACCAAAAGTAGAGATCTGGGAATCCAGCCATGATAAAGCAGGAAAATAAGTGCCAACTGTTTCCTTGGGACCTTTATCTTCCTTAAGCCAACTCTGCGCTAACTCCAACTTTAACCAAGTACAGAATCCATTCACTCTCAATTATCATGCTTAGTTCCCTTTGGAAATACATGAACCTTCCTCAACCTCACCCTAGATCTGACCCTTCAGACATTTTTTGATTGTCATTTGACTATCAGACTCTAGTCTAATTTCTGATTTTCTCTCCAGATGTTATTCTGAAGCCCTGAAACTCTTCGCTTCTACCCTTTGTTCCTCTTCAGTTTCCCTGTCCTTATGGCAGAAGCAACTGTTTTTTACATTGGGTTTTAATCTTGCCCCTTTGGGGAATTCAGCTATTCCTTCCATCTGTTCTTGGCTGTCCATTTGTTCTTCTTATTGCCCATAACTGCCCAAGATGTCACTTACCTGGTCATGAGATTTCTTTTGACAGGTTATTACAATTTGTGGGAACCTTACTTTCCAGACTTTCTCTGCATGTTCTCTGAACTTGTTTACTCAAGGCTCAAAGCCTTCACTTCAGAAGACAACTGGAGTAGCTGCTACACTACTCTAGTACCATTATGTCTTCCTCATCGTCCATTTCTGCCCCCTTCTAGATCCCTGTCCCAAGCTCTGCTACCTCTCCTGCCACCTCTTTCTCTTTACCATCTTCTGGCCCACTCTCTGCATCCTCTCTGCCCACCTTCCACACAGGATCAAGGATGTCAACCAGCTGCACTAGCAGCCAGTTTTTCCTCCTTATTTCCTGCATCATCTGCTTCCCTACCTCCCATATGGTTGCCACCAGCAGGCGACAGCCCTCTGCCACCTGCTCAGCACCACCTTCCATTCCCTCTGAGCAAGCCCTCTTTTTGAGCCACTTCTCCTCCACATCCCTCTAATGCTGCTTCCACATCGGCTTCTTCTTCCCAGGGCATTCACACCTTGCCTTGGCCTCTTGACAGGCCAAGCATGACATAGACTTTCCCATGCCCACCTCACATTCCATTCCTCTATCTGTGCACCTCTGGCATGCTGGTGCCTCCTCTGCCCTCTGCTTCCCTTTGCCATTGCTGGGCCCTGCTTGGGCCTGCATTTGCACTGCCTGTGATCATTAGTGGCGCTACTCACAAAATAACAACCATGATATGCACCTTTTCTTGGGCAGCTGTCTCTGCCATCCTCTGGACCCTCTCGGCTTCCTCAGCCTGCCTTTGGGCAGCCTCCTCCACTGCTTTCCGGGCCTCTTCTGCCCTCCTCCATTCCTCCTCCTTCCTTACCTTTGTGTACCTCTTGCGCTTGGTGTATTTGGCATCACCCAATGCCTCATTGTCATTGGCACATTCTGCGATGCATTCATCAGCCCAGCCCAGGAGATCTTCGAATAAGGCCATCTTGTTGTAATAAAGGAAGGATGAGCCACCGTTGAAGTCCCTGTTTTTATTCATGAGCGAGCCAAGCAACTCCACTCTTCCACACCATGGTAACTGAACAGGGTCATGTGCTTGTTGCCTCCACAACCCTCCGATCTACCCTCATTGTTGCCAAAGCACACAGTCACATGCCCATCTCCACACTATTGCAAATTACCTGTCCATATCCTCTGCATCCTGGGCCAATGGCCTTCAAGGGTTCAGGCCTAAGGGGGGAATACTGTCATATCCCAGACCTCCGACCTGGACTCCAACCCCATCCCAACCCAGCTTGCAATTGGTCTTCACATCTATCTTCCCCAGCTACACATGTGTACTCCTGCCCCTCAGCATTAAATGCTCCCTGGACTTCTGTGCCCACTCCGCCCATCCCACTTCCAGTCTATCTCTGCTCCAGTTAAGTATTACCCTAGTTCTCCTTCATCATCTCTGGACCTTCCTGCTATAACTCTGTTATCATTCCTGGTCAGCCACCGTTACCATCATTGTTACTATTTCCATTCTGTTCCTATTCCTAGCTCTCCCCTGTTTCATCCTGTCACCTTTCAGTTTCAGTCTGACATGATTGGACATTGTCCCTTGACATCTCCATTTGTTTCCTAGATATCTAGACATCTGCTTCACTTCTGAGCCTGCACCTGTCTCATTTTATTACACTCCTAGATAGTTCTGCTTCTCTGAGGTATAAGTACTGTAGTCCTGTATCTTGTACCTCAGCATGAATATTGACAAAAACACCAGAACCCTCTTGTTATTGTCCTCACACTGCATGAGCCCTTGGGCTCACTCCAACCCTTCGGGTTACCCCAGAATACCTCTGAGACTATGCGATATCCTCAAAGGAGTCATAAAGCCTCACCCCCATGACTGGCCTTGTCACTCACCCTGACACCTACATAAATCGGAACAACAGAGAAGTGCAAGGGCACATCCCATAAGGTAAAGCTGAGTCCTGTTCAACCATTGAAACCCTTCCCAGATATCCCCGGAATTCCCCAGAGCACCCGGAGTTCTGATCTACCTCCAGCATTAAGGTTTTCAATTACAAGAGGAACTGGTTAAAAGTATACTTGTCTCAGTATAGGTTTTAACAGTCTCTTTGAGAAGAATGGAAAGTTTTAACATATATTTGGTTAAGTGATTAGATTATGAGAATACTATTAAGGAGAACTTGTGGCTCCTTGCCACTAAATTAGGTCACACTTTGGAGATTGTTGAGAAGTTTCATCTCTGTTATCCAAACAAATCTGGGCCATCTTATAATTGACCAGCTGAATAGTGGATCTAGCAATCTAGTTACAAGATCCTCTATCTACTCCAAGATTACCTTTTTGACCTCCTTATTTCCATTGTCTACCACAGAAATTCTGCTAACTTCCACACAAAGCTCTGATAGCTCCACTGCTACCTCATCAATCTCTCTGTCCTTACTTTCTGAACTTCTGACATTTCTGGTCTCTGCCACCCATGCCTTTCCCAACACATTAACCAGCCACTCTAGCAGCCAGTTCTTGTACCTCATTTTCCACCATATCTTCCCATCCACCTCCCTTATTGATGCCTTCATCAGGCAATAGCCCTCAATCATCTGCCAAAGATCCTCCTCTGTCTCCTCTGAGTCTGCCCTGCTACTGGGTATCCCTTTCTCCCCTGTCTTCTGCCTCCACTTCCTCTTTGGCCTCATCTGACTAGGGCAGTCACACCTTGTCTTTGCCCCTATGCAGGCAAGACATAATATTGACTTGCTCAGGCCTACCTTGCACTCCAGCCCCTATTCATCACACCTCTGGCACCCCAGTCCCTTCTTCACTCTCCACTTGCCATTGCTGCTACTGGGCTCCACCTGGGCTTGATGAAGTTCCACCACCTAAATCAGGTTTGAGTGCTAGGCCTTGACCACATTTCTGGTACTCACCCATTTCCAGACCATCTTCACTGCCTTTCAAGACTCCTCCACTTTCTTCTGAGTCTCCTTCTTCTCTCTTCTCACCTTCCCTCACTGCTTCTGCTTGATGTACTTTGCATTACCAAGCTCCTCATTATTGTCAATATGCTTCTCAAGGCACTCATTAGACCAGATATGAATGTCAGCAAATGAAGACATGATAAGAGGAACTTGTGTGAAAGTCTCTGGAGTGGTATTCATTTTTATGGGCTCCTGGCCAGCTAAACTCCAATGCCCACTCCACTCACTTATTAATCAAGAGCATGTGCTTAATAGTTTTCAGGAATTCAGGCCTTAACAGGGAAATACTATCATATTCCATGCCAATAGGTCAACTCTGCTATATCTCTGGTACAACTCCAGTTGCTTTCATGCTATAAGCTACATATTTCCTGATTCCCTTTACCTCTGTCCCTTCCTATCTAATTGTTAAAACTTTATCCCAATAGAAGGAGACTGTTAAAACCTATACCAGAATGGGTATACTTTTAATCAGTTCCTTGCTGAATGAAACCCTTGACACTAAAGGAAGGTCATAACTCCAAAGGGCTCTGAAGGGCTCCAGGGGAATCTAGAAAGGATTTCAATAATCAAACAGGACTCAGCTTCACCTTATATGGTACACCCTTGCACTTTCCAGTGTCCTGATTTACATAGATGTCAGAGGTAGGTAAAAAGGCTGTCTCTATGTTCAACAGGAGGGACAGGCAGAACAAGGAAAGTCAAGCCTAGTCTTGGGAGTGGAATCTTGTGACTCCTTTAAGGATATTGCTTGGCCTCAGAGGTACTCTGGAGTAGCCTGGAGGGTCAGAGTGAGCCCAAGGCTCAAGCAGAGTGAGAACAAAGACAAGGGAATGTTTTTTGTCATTTTTGTTGATATTTATACTG
>JBBPKN010001000.1:0-23491 GCA_038089275.1 Pulveroboletus cf. rosaemariae | reverse complement strand
CTCCTTGGCGCAAGACAAAGCCAAGAGCCTCTTGACTAGGTCGCGTCTCTGCCTCATCGTCTTATCAGCCACTTCTTGTCACAATCCGTTACGTCACACACTGTCACGCTACATACAGTGTCATTTATTTACGCTGACTAGCTCCCCTCCTGGTCGTCCCCAAACCCGTACTGTCCCGCAAAAGCCCAGTCAGTGCTCATCCGCATCGTCAGCCCTGCCCACATACCTCAAACGATCCCGGGGGTTCAGCATCCCCCGTGTTTTCGTCCAGTGCAATGTGCAAGTTCTGTTCGCCTGCTCCGCGTCCGTGGGGTACCGCATTGCCGTTCGCTATTGCCTGCACGATGACAGGCGGCGACAGGTCGATCAGCTCTGCCTCCTCGTCCGGCCGTTCATCTACTAGGATCAAAATCCCTCCTCCACCAGCGTACCGCTCCGACAGCAAACTCGAAGGTCCATTTCCCTTTTTGCCTCCCCCGGCTAGCGTGGCCCTACCTCCCTTCACAGTTAGTGAGTGGAGCGAGACGGGCCGGACTGGCTGGTACCGTCCATCTGGAGGGAAGCTGATGTAGCTCAGCTGGGCCGGCGTCACGCGCGAGAAGTTTGCAATCTTTTCAAGGCTGGGGTCTGCCTTCCGCTTCATTGAGATTGCCTTGGATTCGTCCGATCCATTGGCAACTACATCCTCCGTCTTCATATCCACGTCCCCATCTTTCTTTGAATCCACTTTTTCATCCTGTGAAGCAGTCAGCGACCCCAAATAACTGACCCGTCAACCCATCTCACAGTCTCCATCAGGTCGGAATCGACCGCTGCCTTTCGCCTTTCTCTTGCCTTTACCTTTGCCGTCGTCGAAAGTACAGCGGTGGCCATTTTTGCTGCCGTCTCCTTTTTCGGTGGCGTTGCAGGTGCTGGATAGGCAAATAGGCTTGGTCGGGCGTTCGAGGTGAACTCGAATTTGGGCACCTGCAAGGACGTTGGCATCGACCACCTCATGGAATTAGATAACCAACCTTCAAATCTTCATTCAGACCGATGATGGCTGTAGGCTCAAATGCCAGACAAGCGCAGTGCGCAAGAGGATACCAATACCAAAACTGACAAAACAATGCCATGCCAACGATGGCGTTCGTATTTCGACTACCTGCGCGACTTTGTAGGCTGATAGTCACGTTGCGACCCCCTGCGTCGATAAACCCTTGGCCAACGGCTGCACCAAAGCGCGCCATGGGATCCTCGTGTTTATCAGAAATAACCTTGGTATAGAGTGCACGCGTGGATGACATAGATGGAGATGATGCTTCAGATTGTTGTACTAGGACCATACCAAGGGCAATAAACGCCCCTTGACGGACAAAGTCCACCCCATCCTTGGTCATTGGTTCCAGAATCTCAACGGCATCCTGTAGGGCATTCATCAGTGAGAATCTCAAACAGCCTGAGTACGCGCTCTCACCTGCATGCCGGTGCCAGCACACGCAATACCCAGCGCTAGGGTAGCTCCACACCTAACATGAGGGTTGTAGCTCTCACTGAGAAGTTGGACTATCCGGGGGACTTGACTGGGGTTCTTGAAGAGAAGGAATGCAAGAGACGTAACAGCTGCCCTTCGTACATCGTCTGACGTGTCCGAAACAGCAATGTGTAGCAATTGGCGGACGGCGTCATTATTTGACGTTCCAGCATACGCGAGCGCAAGGGTGTAGACACCGCCGTAGCGTAGGATGGGATCCTCCACAGGTCACGTTAGCAAGGTCTAACCTAAAGAGAGAAGCAATCTACCTTTTCAGTCAGCAGCGACCGTATGGTTTCGTCGGCCTCCTCTTGCCGGCCATAGAAAACAAAAGCAAGAGCCATGGCCAAACCGCGGATGATCTTCTCATGTTGAGTTTCCCGAGCGTAAGTAATCATCTCCTCGGCACTGGTCTGACTAGCAGAGCCCAGCATTACGAGGCCCATGGCATATCCTGCGGCCTCGCCTGCGACAGCAGAATCCGAGAAAAGTGTTTCCTTTAGATCATCGTACGCCTCAATGTTGTGTCCACCCATTCCGGCGATTCCAAGACCCAAAGCAGCACCATGTTGTACTATCTCGCCTTGTGCATTCTTAAGAGTCTCTCGAAGATAGTTTTCCACAGTCTGCCCGTCACCACCGCCAGCGTTGGTCAAGCCTAATGCGTAAAGAGCCCCACCCTCCGAATATGCAGCTCCCTGGATCTGGCTCTCAGCGCCGTTCTGAGGGAGGTAAGGGCCAAGAATGTTCATGCCTTCCGCGAAGTATCCCTTATGGATAACTCCAAGGGCAGCAGTGGCAGAGAATTTTGCCCAATTCGTAGCCATACCAAGCCACTCGAGGTTATCCCGTAAGAATACGTCCGAGGTTGTTCCGGCATGCATGAACGCATTCTGCAGCGTGAGGGCAGTGTGATATATTGAGGACCGAGACTCGAGGGAGTCCTAAACAAAGTGAGTTCCATGAATGGTGCGTCCTATGGATGGCTGGCTACCTTGCTGTTCTTCAAAATCAACATGTCCACCTTATTCGATCGTTTGAGGAACTCGAGATAAAGCTTTACAGACTCCTGTCCACCCAATATGTTGCGGAGCTTGTCAAAAATGTGCTTGATTTCCTGCTTACCACAGTCAATCACAAAAGAGTTAGGGTCATGTAAGCAAGGCCGACCTCGTTTCCCTCTGGCAGATGCTGCCGGACACCTTCCAAAAAGTCTCTTGTGCCACCTTCAGCCAGATCAAACGCAAACTGATATGCCAATAGCCTTTCTTTGGGAACTAATGACGTCAGCAGTGGTACGGTTAGGGAAGGATTGCTGAGCGTGACGAGGAGGCGTGCAAGTGAATGGATATGCGAAGACTTTGTTCTGGAAGATGGTACGGGGAAGAGCGGCAGCAGAAAGTTGAGAATCTGATCACGGTACGAGAGGGAGAAACCGGTGTCAAGAACAGCCTCCATTGTGTAGGAGAGGAGTGAAACATCATGAGTTATGTCGTAAATTCGAGAAATTACGTCGAGGCGACGAGACTCGAGCCCAATGCCGATTGCCTGATTATAGGACAATGAGGAACCACTTATGGGTCCGGAAAAACAGTGAAATGCACCTGCCTGTATTCCCCCTCCTCTATACAACGCTGAAATATAGATTCTATGATGGACTGTAACCGAGGGTCAATCTTGCTTCCCATGGACTCCTCCGCGCGTTGGAGGATGTATCTGTCTATGGCTTTGGCTGGGTGACAATGTACGTTTGTTGGCGCATTGTGTGAAGCGGCAGGGGGACGCACAGATGACGGTTTCAACGTATTCACTGGAGTTGTAATCACGCGCTTCCGCCTCGAACGCGCTGCCTGCGCCAAGAGCGAACGAGAGGGCTTCGTCGTATTCGCCCAAGTAGTAGTAGACCTTGCTAGCGAGCAAAGCAGCGAGATCGCGAGCACCTTTTGGAAGCTGGTCGGACTCGTATAAGCTTTCACTGTGTAGAATGTAGTTGTAAGGGGAGGGAAGTAGAAGGAGAGAGAGAGACATGCATGGGGGCGATGTGTTCTGATATTTCTGCCCAAAATTGTGGAACAAGGGTATGAAGGGCTGCAAGGGCATGTTGCTTGAATGCGACATCGGGTTCTGAGAGGAGGGCGAGCACGCCAGCAGCAGATGACTGGGCGCGGACGAGCATGACGATGGCTCTTATGAGACGCGTCACCTCGCCCGCTACACTCAAGTCTTTCAAGCGGAGTCTGTCGGAGCTCCAACCCTGACGCCTGTCCCGGTGCGACCCTCGTCCCACCGCTGCCATCCGTTCCATATGTCTCTCGTCGCCCGGTCATCGACCCTCCGCGCCGTCTCTCGCCATGCCCGCCCGCTCGCAACAAGTGCCCCCGCGGGCTCTAGCTATTTTGCACAGCTCCAGGCTCTCCGCGAGCATGCTGCACGTGTGTACTCAACCACATCTCGTTATCCCCACCAGCTTAGTTCCCTGCAGACACCTCTGACCTCTGGCGCAAAATCAGGTAGGTCGTCAGCTTTGATAGCTTCTATCCCACTCAATTACCGCAGCTTATATGTCGCGTTCCCTGCCAGTACGCTCGTTTACCCATCATCCAACGCCCTACTCATGTTCCTCCTACCCTAGCCTTTGTTATATCCGCATGGGTGTACAACGTTGAGTCGGAGCATGCCGCTCATGAAGCTCCGTTGATAGAGGAAAACAGCGGCACTCTTCCTCAGCCCCCGCCGTACGCGTACCTGAACCGTAGGGTCAAGCCGTTCCCGTGGGGCGGCAACTCTCTATTCTTCAGTTCAACAGTAAGTTTCTATACCTCTATTCGTAGCGAGATTCTTAAGCGTTTCACAGTACAACAAGGACATGACTAAGGTGGACGAGTAAATTGAGATTGAATATTGATTGATTCAACTTGATGCCACGGACCTTGTTGTGGCAAGCTCTCTTGCGTAGCAAACGACGTGACAACTTGCCATTAGCCGTTGCTTATCACCAATTGGCACAGTTCCGGCACGAATATGAAAATGTCATAAATTAAGTCCCAGTAGTCAAACAATAACTCGTCAACATGGGGCCCATCAGCTGCGAGGGTGATAGCAGGACCGCCAGTAGACGTTACTATGCTCTCAGCTGCACCGACGGCCACAGAGGGGTTTGGTGGGAGTAATGGCTTCACACGGGGACCTTTGAATCTATGAACATGTCACGGTGGTGAAACAGCACCAACGTCCGTAGCCCCTGCCGTATAGGACCCTAACCAAGTCAAGGCCGTGAAAATGTTTAGTGATATTACAGCCACCGAACGAGCGGCAAACTCTTCGAGAGACCTTTCTGAGCGCCAAGCGAGGCAGCACTCGGTCCACCGGAGAACCATGAAACAGCCGTTCCCGCATGATCAGACCCAGGTATCAAGGCATAAGGACGACGAGCACATACCGGCTGCGGTTCCACGTTGGGGTGCATGGTCGATTGCAAAGGAACGAAGACGCTGGAGCTCGAAGGTGGAGAAGGGGCTAAACTCGAGACATAGAAGCGAAGCAGGGCCGTGTCTGCGACCAGGACGTTGCGCACGACGAGCTGTCTGCTCAGCGTCCACGATGATCCGTCGTCAGGTGCGCATCATTGTGGCCCGAATTAGGCAGGCGTCGTAGATCGACTCACGCCTTAGCAATATGGGCGTTCCAACTTATCTCTTCTTCGCCCCACTCGCACGCCATGCCTCGTCCCATCATCGCACCCTCCGTGCTCGCCTCCGATTTTGGCCACCTCACTGCAGAATGCAAGAGGATGATCAGAGGAGGTGCCGAGTGGCTCCACATGGGTACTCTTGCACCACTTTGATCGCCATGTAACTGACCATAACTCCTCCCTCGATGTAGATGTCATGGATGGGTATGGTCTGTCGTATCGCACCTCCCGACGTGCTGATCAGTTACAGCCACTTCGTGCCAAACATCACCATGGGTTGGTCACCGCGCCATGGAGAATGACCGTCCTGACGTGTGTTTCAGGTGCACCTGTGCTCTCGTGTGTATCGAAGGGTGTGCCCGGAATTTTCATGGATTGCCATATGATGGTAGCAGAACCCGAGAAGGTGACCGTTCACCGCATGTCGCGCCGCAGATTGGTAACCTCTCCACTCGTCTTAGTGGGTCAACGACATCGCCGATGCAGGCGGTTCATTGTACTCTTTCCACATCGAGGCAGCCAGTAGGCCCGGATATTTCCTGCCTTCCGTGCACTTTCTAACACGCTGAAGCCGATGCTGTGCCCCTTATCTGTGCTATTCATGAACGTAAGATGAAGGCTGGCGTGGCAATTTCACCAGATACGCCGTCTACAGCTATCACAGATGAAATCGGTGCCGCAGCCGATATGCTGTTGGTCATGACCGTATATCCTGGTAAGCTGCACGTGTCTGATCATGTTCGTTCCCAGTCCACGAAAGACTTTTGTTAGGCCGCGGTGGTCAGAAGTTTATCGAACGTTGTGTTCCAAAGGTTGCTGAGCTTCGTGCCCGATTCCCCGACAAAGACATCGAGGTGGATGGTGGTCTTGGTCTAAAGACAGTTGGTGTTTGTGCCGAGGCTGGTGCGTCCTTGGTTTGTAGTTACGAGCCCAGATCTGAGATTGCGTGTGCACAGGGAGCAATGTCATCGTGGCTGGAACTGCGATCTTTGGTGCTCCCAGTCCTGAGGACGTTATTGCGCAGTTAAAGGCGAGCGTCACCGCCGCCCAAGTGAACAGGGCTGGGGGGAGGTGACTGTTCAGTTTTCCTTTCATCAGATGTTGCATAGCAGCCAAGTGGAAATATATTATAATTTGAATATGGTATTGTCCTATGCAAGTCCTACGGCTTGATCATTACTGTGACTTTTCATCGAGTCTGAACCAGCCTGCATGGTCCTGAATGAATTGACAAGTACGGACAAGGAAAGGGTGGTTATCAGAAGACTGGTATATGGTGTCACAGTTCGCACTAGGAGACGTCAGAGATTTTTTTAATCCAACAATAGGAATGAATGCAAATTGTGCGCATGTACGATATGCCCAACTGTGAAAAATGTGGAGTCGAATATCAAAAGGGATTAGATCATCGAACACGTAGCAAAGATTGCAATCGTCCCTGTAGGTCGTCACCATTGAAGCCATTCTCCATACATGTTTGGCCGTTCACCACGGACGTATGCTTCAAAGGTCCGCTTGAGGACAGTGGCCCAGTCAAGGTCCCGCTTATCGTCAACGACTCTATCTAGCCATTCTTCCGGATCGGCGTCTGGCATGGCGGCAGCACGTGCAGCTCTCTCGCCAGCTGAGAACTTTGGTCCAAGGTCTGGCCAATTGCGCGAAGAGTCGAATGGCTTCCACCTGGGTGCACATGAGTCGAATGTCGCAACTGCATTTAATCGCGAGAAGCACCAACCAAAAGTTATGGAAATGATATGAGTAGGCACCACGGAAAAAGCCTTCAAAACCCAAAGCTTGTGGTGCCGCACTATTTTGTGTAGGTGTATTGAAAAAGTCAGCAAATCTTGTACAAGTCGTTGAGTCAGTAACGTCATGCTTTTGTTCGTACAGTGGTGCTCACTCGGTGAAATATGGCTGGGGGGGACGCTCGCGCTGATAGACCTCGGTGTTAAGCCACGCGGAGTCAAAAAGAGCATCAGGGAGGCGTAAAAGGAGACCTTCCAAATGTGCGTCCTTTGTGTATCGGGAAACTGTCATGGGGTGAAAGTCCAGACCATTCTTGAGGGCCGTACGGAAAAGGAACGATCCGAGAGCAGAGTTTTTGTTCATACGAAGTACTGCAGTATTGTACTTCTCCAGACGTGACCACCGATAAGCAAAGGCACCCTTCCAACCCCAGAGTTCTTCCCAGTCTCGTAAAAAGATGGTGTCCGCGTCAAGGTAAATGCCACCGAACCTGTGGCATAAGACGAACCGAGCCATGTCAGACAAGATGACGGAAAGACGATCATATGACGACGATGATTTGGAACCTGTGCGATTAAGCATGTCGTCTTCTTCGGATTTGTCGCTGCCAGCAGAAGATGGCTTGGGGACTGCAGCAGTGAGAGTACTATTGTCTGGCTCAACTGTCGTCGAAGCCTCAGCACTCTTGGTCCGATCAGCGGGAACGTTGATGATATGACCCCCGGAATTAAATAGAGTTTCCCTGAGCTCTCGCCATTCATCCTTGAGCTCGGGAATACCGTCAAGTTGGTCAGTGGTGTTCCAGAGCTTGAACTTGATGACATCCTTGAACCTAGGATGCAAGAAAGGGGCTGCCCACGGATTTGTCTTGAGTTGTTCATACATGTCGGTGAGAGCCGAAGGATTAGGGACAGAGGCTGCGGGCCCAGGGTTAATCCACAACCAAAACTCTGGCCGACAAACATTGGATTCAGAGTGTTCCTTCAGATGGAGACCAAGGTTTTGTGTGAACAAAAAAGATAAAAGGGCGAGGTATGGTTTGTCGGTGAAGGGACCAGTCCAGAACATATGGAAAAGGCGAGGATTTTCGGGATCGCATGGAGATGGGAGACTGGAGTAAGGGATATGCTGCAGTGTTGGACGGAGAGGTAGCAGAGGCTCCCATTCCACTCCACGCTTTTTCGTAAGTCCAGCGTTAGGATCTTGGATACCCGCAGATTCTGCGGGACGCGGTGCGATCACATTTGCCAACGAGATTTGGGCTGGCTCAGTGAAGTTTTCACGGTCTTGTTCCATGTAAATATATCTCCACTCGTCTATCTTGCCCCTCCTCAGGCGATTACCGTTGTCTAGACCACCGCCAAGACGGAGGACCTCAAGGCAATCACGAACATACTGGGTGCACAAAGATGAGAGCGACACAGATGCATAATCAATATTGTTTACCTTGTTCTGAGAGAAATCGCACTGCTCCATGATGACATCTAGATCTGCCACAGAACCGAGAACAGGTCGCGGAGGGTAGGCGACGTTTGGTGGCTGACTATAGATGTCGAGGTAGACACGACGTGGGCCATCCCCTCGTGTTGTCGTAGCTACAGGGCCAGGCGGTGGTCTAAAGCGAGAAGGGATAGTGGGAACCTTTCGTGGAGGAAGAGCAGGATTTAGCGGCGGAGTGGTCAAGCCAACCTGCTCCGGAACTGATGGCATGACTTAGAAGTCGTGATAGACTGACAAGGCATTCAGACGACGTACTCTCCCTCTTGCTGGGGTAATGGCCACTGGCAATCTCCCATTTCCAAATCCGCTGAATGTCCTCTCTGCCAAAGACGAGGGTGGACGACTCTCCGAAGTTGGGAGTCCACTGCTTCTCCTCAGGACCAAACCTACGGGCAAAAGAGAAAAATGTACAGAGGGAGGCGATCACGAGCAAGCAAATGATGAGGGGGCCTCGTCGCCGGCTGACACGCGAAAGGCCAAGTTGTTGCATGCGAGTGGGGTTTGGCATGAAGAGGCGCAGCCTACGGGTGCGCACGCCAGGGATTGGGACGGAGACCGGGAGCGCCCAGGACACGGAGCGGGTGTGTCTGTGCATCTTTTCCTGGACAGCGGAGGAATACGTTGGGAGGCCGTTGGTCAAGCGTGCCTTCTCTGCGTAGGCATTTCCACGCTGCGGTAAGGAGAGATAGCTGAGAGACGCCATGGGTCCAGAGGACGGCGACAAGGTGAGAGCGCCTTTCGGAAATGACAAGAGATCACAGAAATTTCTGGCTCCTCAGGGTTTTGGCAGCGTGTGAAAATATTCCCTCTCTTGCACATTTCCGCAGCACGACCCGGACATAGATGCCGAAGTCAACCTCCGCTCGGCACCATCCCAGACGACTCGTTGGCCGACCAATTACCGGAGGAATCTGACACTGAAACATTGAAACTCAGATGCGGCATCTCTTCGGCGCGTGACGCGTTGAAATAAGGATTGGGCCATGGAAGCAAGCATGAATGACAGAGAGAGAGCCGCGAATGTGTCGATGTTGCAAGTTCTTTGCAGTTTATCCCGGGAAACCCTACGGTCGAACTTTTTACCAGTTGTGGCCCTGCCCGAAACCTATCAGAACCACCTGGAAAAGAGCGAACGAGAAGAGGGCCTCTGCGGCCGACGGATGCACCACAGCTTACCCCTCTTCTCTTGGATATGTGGTAGACGTTATCGACCATGCTCAAGGGTGTTCTTACCGAGACGGCGGCATGGATCTGAGTGCAAGTACAGGCTGAAGAACGACGAGCACAACATTGTATTTTGGACAGGCCTGAGTTTGGCAAGTACTCTGATGCGCCTACACGCGAAACAGCGGTAATTCTACACTCTATGCTAGCTCAGTTTGCGCCGAGGGGTTGCAATTCAAGATCGGCGGGATCAGTTGGGACGGAAAGAATCCGAAGTGTGTTGGTATGCCCGAGGCCTCCCTTCCACCCCTGGACGGCAATGATGGTCGTGCCAGTCTTGATGATGTTCAACTCAAGAGCATTCTTCAATCCGAAACGAATGCGGTTGTCAACCTGACGGGAAAACACGTCTATCATGTGTTCGAGAGACCTTTTAAACGAGAAACGCACGTCCTTCTGCCATTGGCTATCGGGAATACCACGTGGTTCGGGGTACCAAAATGGATAACATCCACGGTGCAAGTGAATCTGGCGGGCAGTCTGCTCGTTGCGGGTCACTGAACAAGACACATCACATCAATATAACAACATTGTTCCGAGGTCGAATCAACATACCCGTGATGATCGGGACCAAAGGTCGGTACTTGGAAACCAAGCGAGCGGTGTTGCCGCTGGTGGATAGCACAAGAATAGCACTAGCACTCTGTTCGGAAGCTGCAGCCACTGCAGCGATTGCCACTGTTTCCACGGTCTCTGTGGGTCGAGGTTGAATCGCCTTCAGCTCATCATATAGAGGGGGGTAACAAATAGCAGCTTCAGCGAGAAGACATGTCTCGGCCATCATAAGAACTTGGATTTTTTTTCAGTCGATCACCCCGCGGACTGGGATACACAGAACACCTACCAGATTCCACCGGATAGCTTCCTTTCGCAGTTTCTCCTGATAACATGACACAATCGGCACCGTCGAGCACAGCATTGGCGACGTCGCTGACTTCTGCACGTGTGGGCCTCGGGTTATACTATGGGATTGTCAGTGAACCAGCACCCCAAGAGACCTCTTTGGCTTACTGTCATGGACTGTGAGAGACCGAGTTAGTTCTTGATCAAGTTGGGAGAAAGGCCGAGATTCACCTCAAGCATCTGCGTTGCAACGATCACGGGCTTTCCGGCAATGTTGCATTTCGAAATCATCATCTTCTGAGCCAGGAAAACCTGACTCGCGGGAATCTCGATACCGAGGTCACCACGAGCAACCATCACTCCATCACACTCGCGCAGGATTTCGTCGAAATTTTCGACACCCTGTTCATTCTCGATCTTGACGATGATCTTGATGCTAGCACCATCGGGACCAAGGACCTGACGAATGTCCTTGACATCCTTAGCGCGACGAATGAACGACGCAAAGATCATGTCGACGCCATTCCTGACGCCGAATATCAAGTCCTTCTTATCCTTTTCAGAGAGTGCCGGGAGATCTACATCCGTCTTCGGGAGATTGACGCCCTTACGAGACGAAAGTGACCCATTGTTGAGAGCACGAACGCGGATGTTGGTGTTGTCGACGGACAGGACGAGGAGAGATAAGATACCTAAACAAGGGTGAGTATATGGCTGAAGGGTTTCAGCGATGGACTTGCCGTCGTCGATATAAACGAGTTTTCCTGGAGCAGTAACCCTGGGAAGATTTTTCTACAGAGGCAGGTAATGAGGATGTCCAAGATGCACTTGTCAACAAAAAGGACGAACATAGTCAAGCCAAAGACGCTCGCCATCGCAGGACTCGCTGTACTTGTCGTCTGTGGTGATCGTAAATTCATGTCCCGCCTTGATGGGAACCTGAAAGCAACGTGAATGTGGCTGACGAGTAGATACCAGCGTAAGTATACACATACATCTTTGCCGTCCTTCATCAAACCGGTTCGGATCTCAGGACCTTTCTACGGAACAATAAAACGAGTGATCCGTCGAGTGTAAAGGGTTACGTACAGTATCCAGAGCGATCGCAACAGGACGTCCAGGCTCGGCTGCAGATACGCATCAACCCCGACAAATCGTCTTGAGAGGAAGTGACTCACCAGCGACCATCTTTCTGGTGTTGTCGATGACACTCTGGTGGTAGTCATAGGAGCCATGAGAGAAGTTCATTCGGACTAAGACCGATTGCGATATAAGCGGTTGAGCACGATCGGATCGCCACGAGGACGGCTCACCGACATTGACACCCGCGCGCCTCAATGCCGCAAGCTTTTCAACGGAGTTGGTGTTAGGACCTGCAAGGACATGAGACTCTTGATCGAACCACGGAGTATGAGTTCGCACCGATCGTTGCGATGATGGAGGTCTAAGGGTCGTGTGAGTGTCGAATTTGGCCGCCGACAAAGGGTGGTGACGCACCTTGCGAAGGTACTTGGTCTCGGCAGTTGGATGGATGACTTTTGCGGGACTCAGGGTAGAGTTCCACTCGAGCTGAGAGTGGATACCGTCGTAGGTGAACATGGCTGGCTTCTTGGTCGCAGTGGAGAGGAACCGAGGATATGATCGCGAATTTCTGCGGTAGTAAGGGAACAAGGAGAGACGTTGAGCACCTCTGAGAGATAGACGACTGATGAGAGAAAAGAAAACGTGAGGAGAGACGATCATGGTCCGAGGGGCCTTATCGATTGCCTGGGGAGCAGGGTGTGGAGACCTACCTAGTGCTGGGCGCTGTACTGAGCGATAAGCGCGATGTGCAAGCTCGAGGGCTGTTTTGGTCGGGTCAAGAAAGGCTGCGTTTTTATCTCCAGTCCCTGCAGTTCCGATCCGGGTTAGTGTGCCGTAGCCACGCCAGCCTTGGCCCACCAATCGCCTGCATGGCTGCGGCGATAGGGACGACGAACGTGTCAAGATGAACGCTCCCCGTACAAGTGCACTTGTCATGACATTAGGACATACATCAATCCACAGCGGTCCACCCGTGGATGCTAGAGTATTTTCCTGGCATAAAGGAGACGGCACAGTAATTAAACGATCGATCTGAAACAGGTGTGAAGCAGAACGTATATAGCGGAAAACAAGCAAAAGAACAGTAACACAAAAACAGTGGTTAACTTTACAGTACCCTCAGTGTCCACCCGTGCAGTCCTCCGTCGGCACTCGCCGCAGCTTGAGCAGCGGCGAGCCAACCTGGATCCGCAGTTGGTCCCCCAGGCGGCGTCAGAACGTGGCCGGGAGCCATGCCACCGAGGTCCATCGATTGAAATACATTTTCACAAGCTATCGTTCTTCCAGAATGGTAGCCGACCCCATCTGAAGCCCTAATAAATAGAATAGGCAGGGTTCTGCCAGCAATCGATGGCAGAGGCGAGCTGTTGGCTGTTTGGGGGCCGCCACTAGCTGGTCCGTCAACCTGACTCCCCCCTGTTGCACTTTCGCCACCAGACGGGGTTGTATGCGGCCCGGTTGCTGCACTATCAGCAGCTAGTGTATTAGAGGGAATGACGTCCTCCTGGAGTGCCTTGATGACTTCGCCAAGTGAAGGCATCTCCACCGTCACCAGAGTGTGCAATGGCGGGTATCTCCCTGCAGGAACGCTGGAAGAAACACCTGGCACAGTCCCGTCATTCGATGCTAGTTCAGACGAGGGCCCCGGAAGTCCACTGCCGTACGAAATATCTGTGAGCGGTCCGGGTGCATGTGGCGGAAAACAACGTGCACGAAGAGGACCGATATTACCGAGATAGACTGTGAGCGGTTGCTGTGTGCGCGTTTTCGCGTCTTCATAAAAGAAGTTGGAGACTGTCAGTTCCAAGGTGTTATTAGCGGGGCGATAGCTCGGAGCCGTGAACAGGGTCGGGAATGGCGTAATAGGGTGTTCGGGTATCGAATTGTTCTGACCATGCGCATCGAAGAAAGTGTACTGGAACTTGGCTGTGAATGGCAACGGTCAACGAATGAAGGCTTTGAACGATACACGATACACATACAAATGCCGACGATTGTCCAACAAAGATAATCGTCCACTTCGTCAGAAAGAACCCGAACGCCATCTTTCATCTCCTCTCTAACACGAGGCGATTGGAAGATGAGAGGGTGCGTTCCCCCTTGTGATGACACTCCAGAAGTAGATGGGGCGACTCCTGGTGGACCAGGGACAGGGCCTGCGGCAGACAGGTAATGTCTCGAGCCATCAGCATTGACCCGCTGTAATGCTATCTTCTGCATCTGACTGACGGGGCCACCATCCTCTGGTGAGACCCTGCCTTTGTCTACCTTGCGAATAATGAGGGGCGACGTGGTGATGTTAGAAAGCGTGTCGGATAACACTACTTCACACCCATACGTTACGGCCTGGTGGCCACCTGGTGAATTGTGAACGTGAGTATCGGTGCATAATACTTTCAGGTCACGTGAAAACGCACCGTGGACTGGCGGAGCATCCTCTGGACGGCGAACTACATTTACATTGAAAGCTGACCAACCGACGTTACTGGCACACAATTGGGCAGAGTCAATAGTCATGTATTTGGTGCGAACCGTCTGTGAGTTGATACGGTTGAAAAGAGAAACTGGACCCCCAGCCAGAATGCATGACGAAATGTTACGCGTCTTGGCTGTCTTCTTTGAGGGCTTAGATATAATTGTTACAGGAGCTGAATCAAACGATGCCCAAACACGGCCGCCAGTGTTATCGCCGCTGCCCTCTCCCGCGACTGAAGGGGGATCCATGATATCGAGTGATAGAGTGAAACTCTTGGCCTTGGCAGTACCTGTGACGTGGAGAAACTTGAAGCTGCCTGTCATGTTATTGTCGAGAGAGGTTTTCTGATCAAAGGAGCGCTCTCCCTGTTCGGAAACGACAGCCATGGAAAGCTGCTGGGAGCGCATCTGCCATATTGGTCCTTGAATATGAACGATAGGAGGGGGACAGAGGAAACGCTTTTCACTGCCATATGACTTTTGGGCAACAGCGGCATGCAAGCACATTACGGTAGTCATCGGTATGACGCGCGCTGGATCTTGGGAGACATGATCGCGTACGGTACGGCGAATTTTCGGGTGGGGATCCTCCTGTTCCCCTTCATCGAGCTTGCGCTTGGTGTTCTTGGTACCGGAAGGCTTATCGCGGAGGGAGGGTGAATAATGACGCGCTTAAGCGCTCGGTGGGGGACTTACCTGTGGAAGTAAGGTAGCGTGATGTGAAGCTGGGAGCTGAGGAGGAGGAGCAATAGCCCAATGATGGAGTGTAGACTCTGGGGGTAACTGCTCTTTGCGACTCGCGGCAAGGATGGATTGGAGAGACGCGCCAGGATCGGGATTAGAAAGGACGGAGGGGGCGGCGGTCATGGTGGAATGCGAGTGGTTGGCGATGCCATTATTAGTCGAGGGGGGCGGATGCTGCTGTGGTTTTACGGAGGACAGCTGTTGGGTAGTTTGATGGGCGATATGTTCGGCAGGAGGGGAAGTAGTGTTAACGAGAATGTCAAGGGACGACTGGGGTGGGGAGGGGGGACGGGGAGACGAGCTCTTTGACACAGCTTGATGGAGGTGGGTGTCGAGCTGCGCAGCGTCGGGCATTGAGATGTGTGGGGAAGAGAAAGGGTGAAATGTCCTCATAACAGTTTCCCGCCAGGGATAACGACGTTGGCTGCCAGCTGTGGGAATCGAGAGCAGAGGTGGGAAAAAACAAAAAGGCCTGAGAGTCGTTCAAAGTGCTGGATGACAAATTCACACCAACACGTGCCACACCGTGGAAATTCACCCACGGGGGTGCCACCATCCTCTCGGCCCGGCCGTCCCGTTCTCAGCCCCCGACGGCACATAAATAGTCCAACATACGCATTCAGACGAGCACCGACACCGACCGTCGTGCGCATGTATTACAGTGTCCTGAGGATGCAAAATCATAGACAGACGACATGCTAAAATACGAAAAAGTGTTCCAATGCAAACTAGAAACAAGGTCCATCAAGTCAATAACGCTCGCATGCGTCAAGACGAGTCGTTAATTCTCCCGGTCCCCAGCCACTCTCGCCCAGAACGGTGGCAGAACGACGGCTGAATCTAGCTGGGAGGGTCACGGAGAAACCCAGAAGGCCTTTGCCCATCACCGGTTCCGTCGCGTGCTCGGCTCTGCCCAGGAAACGGGACAGTGGCGTTGACAACTCCCCGAGACTCATGTCTAGACCCCCTCGGTTGTGGACGGATGCCCAGCTCCACGTCATGTTGGTATCGTTGCCAATCCCCAACTCTTAGCATCGACTGCCGCTTCGATGAACTCGACGCGTTAGGTCCACCACCAATCGCAGCGAGCTTCTCTGCGCTCAGGGCCTTGGCCTTGGAGCTTCGATCACCAACTCTGCCTGCGTCAATTAACGCCGAACCTCGCTTGCCCGACCCATCATCCGATTTGCGCTTCGCCTTCTCCTCGCGCTCGAGTTCCGCTACCCTCTCCGCCTGTCGTCTACTCACTACCTCCCGTTCAATCGCCTTTGATCGTTCCCAGCGACTTTTCGCCGCCGCGAGGTCCGCAGACTCCTTCTCAGCTTGGGTAATAGGATCTTGCAGCCCACGCATCTTCTGTCTATGACGCTCTTCGAGTTCCTCGAACGTTGCAATACGTTGTGGCTCAGCCTTCTGAGGAACGGGAGCGACTACGTTGCTTCGAGGCAAGATAAAAGGCACGTTCGAAGCGGTGTCCTGAGCAGCCGGTTTGATAGGTCGTGTTGGAGGTAACACAATGGGGATGTTTGGGTTTGGCTCAAGAGAGTTCTTCGTAGGGCGGGCACGGGTGAGGATGAGTGGGGTAGTGTTGGGCGGAGGCTGCTCAAACACGGGGGCATGACCTGGTGGCTGCAGTAGGACGGCAGGGATGTTACCACCTGGGTAGCCCTGCGACTTTTTCGTCTGCGCCCTTGGTGTACCAGTAAGTACGGCAGCGATAGGTATGTCTTCGTCTGATGTGTCTTTGGGGGTGGTATCGTTTCCACTGACCTCGAGCATGCTCTCACGATGTTTGCGCTGAACGAGGGCTTCCGTCACCGCCTGAGGCATAGGAAGACGTTGGGCGTTGGGCATGGTGGCAGAAACAGGCGTGGTTGGAATTGGTGCCGTCACGCCTGATGGTGGCTGAAGCAGCTTGCGGTCACGTACATAAGCGTCCCAATCATCGTCTTTCAATGGAACGCTTGTGGGGCGGCTTATGGAAGCACCAAGGGGGGGTGCATCAACGAACTTTGATAATTCCATCGACAATGTGCGACCACGTGGGTCAGGTTGTCTTGGAGGTCGAGTATGAGGCCGAGGAACAATGGAGTTGTCGAGGTCATAGCTAAGAGTGCGACGTGAGGTAAGTGAGACCTTGCGTGAGCGAGAATCATCAGAGTCTATGCCGGGTGTTTCTGACCGCAGCGCGTCAATGGAACGCCTGATGGTCTGGATTTCAGCGAGCAGTTCCTCCTTGCGGGCGAGTTCGCTCAGTTCGGCAGAAATCTGGACCCTCTGGGCCTCTTTGGCTTCCCGACTGACATCCGGCTCTGTGTCGGCAATGAAGCCTGCGGGAACGTCGTCTTGAATACCAATTCCGAGGTCTAGGTGAGGGAGGAGAGTTCCCGGAGCCTGAGAGCTTCTCGTGGTACGCTTGAGTTCCTCCTCAGGCATCGGTGCTGCCATGAAATCGGATACGCCAGAGGTATGGCGAGCACGACCACCAACTAGAGTAAACGTGGACGAACGACCTTCATTGGATCCAGCTGTCGGAAACTCCTTCATGAGAGGTGTGCCCGAGTAGCCACTGCCTGACCGGGCATGCGTTCCAAGGGAAGGGTGGTCATTCTCCCACTCCTCTTTCTCCTTGGCGAGCTCTGCAAATCGGTCGGACATGTTGAGTTCAGCTTCTTCATCTCTGCGTTTTTGCTCTTCGGCGATCTCTTTTAGCTTTCGCTGGAGAACACGAAGGATACGCAGTTGGACCGCGCCTCCCATTAGGGCAACAGCGCCGATCAAGCCGAGCTCGATCTCCATAGTTTGTGAGACAGGAAATGCGATCTTGTTGCTGGTATACTTGGGGAACAAGCTACTGAATCCCAAGTTCCACATGTAAAACTGGCAGGACATGTAAGCACTCGAACGAACCCATACTTGCAAACGATACGTACTTCCTTAAGTCCAGCAGTAGTGTAGCAATCAACACCCAAGATGAACGCCGACGATCCAACGAAAGCAGTTGCTAGAAGCAACATGTGCCAATGGAACTTTGGTATAGTGCACAGCACGAAGGCAACGACACCGCACGCTGGAGAACGAATTAAGCCTAGAATGCGGCACATGTCAAGGACGTACCAATATATAATATCCAGCGCAATCCAACGGACGGAATAAGGCCACCGTCCCTGAAACATTGTATCCACAAACCAAAGGCGAAGCCTCCCCAGGCCCCGATAAAGTACTTGGTGACCTTCCAGAAGAAGATGGTGAAGGCACCACCCATTATGCCAGCTACGGAAGACGCGAGTACGAACATGCCTTGGAGTGTTTTACTTGGAGGATTTACTGCCGGGAGAATGCCAAACTTGACGATGAGAACGAAGCAAACGAGAGACAGTGAATAAAATCCGATGAGGAAGAACGAAGTCCTGGAGACCGAGATTCAGGGATTGCACGTTAGCCTGAAAAGAAACTGCCCACCATCTGTTCTTATGACCCCAGAACGCGCTTGGTAGGCCTGTCACAATAAGGATAGCTCCTAGAACGCCAAAAGCGGGTGTGATTTCGGTGGCCAGCAGAATGGGGGTTGGCGATGGAGAGGCTGACGAGGAGGCGGTGGGAGAGGGGAGTGTACTTGTGACGTTATAAACGGTGGGAACTAATGTGGTGAATGGGACGTTTTGACTACCAGAAGGACTGACGGACGTTGCGTTGTAAAAACTCGTTGCAAGAAAGGTGGTGAGGTTCGCGGAGAAAGTTGGCGTCGGCGTAGGAGTGGAAGTGGAAGTGGTGGTTGAATTCGCGGGGGCGGAGGTGGACTGCGCAGAGACATGGAGAAGGAGAGAAGAGAAGAGAAGAGACAGGAGGGCAGAGAGGCGGACTGGAGGAGACCCCATCGTTGACCGGGAGAGGGGGGGGGAGGAGGAGGAAGGGGACAGACGGACGAGTGTCAGCCGCCACGGGTGCGTGTGACGAAAGTTGTCAAGACGTCTGCTTCGCCTCACGGAAGCCTTAACATGAACTCTCAAACACGGCTAGCATCGAGCAACGCGACAAGTGGGCACCAGAGCGGCGACGAGCGGGCGTAGAGGTGGAATCGCCTCACTTGAATTCGCTTGACCTCCGCACGAACGCCCGTTTCATCACGAGTGACAGCAGCTGCGCGTGTATAATGAAGGCTTACGTCCGAGTGTTGTCATGCCTACGAATACAATACAGGACCGCTCCTCGGTGGATGGCACTTACTGTAAAGACTAGTCAAAGAGCTCCAGTCTGGTAGGTCGGATACCGAGGCGCGAGAGAAGGATGGACATCTTCTTGGGGCCATCCGTCACCACCACCTTGTTCCCTGTCCTCTCTTCCCTGCGCTCTTCAAGGATAGTGATCACCTTGCCCCGTCTCCCAAATCGCCCCACCCGACCTGCAACGTGCAAATATGCATCACCCGACCGCCCATCGGGGACTCCGAGCATGAAGACATGGGTCAAATCTGGGAGATCAATCCCTCGCACTGTAGCAAGCGTGGCAACAATCAGCGCCGGACTCTCGTTCGAGACCGCATCCATTCGGGATAGGACGTGAGTGCGACTGGTTGCGTTTGCCACCAAGTCAAAGGGATGTGCGTCCACGCCTAGCTGTCGCAATTCAAGAATAATCTTGCGCACAGCCGCAGTCGCTGGTAACACTAAAAGTGCAACACGAGGCACGTCGAGAGCAAGTGTAGCGGCAACTGCCTCCAACATAACTGGATCGAAGGCCAATGGGCCATGCAATAACTCTGCCAGACAATGAGCCCTCAATACCAGCCAATCTCGGCCTCTTACCTTTGTCGGCGTCATCTGTGAGTTCGGTGTCGTCAACGTCGTCGCCGTAAAAAACACCATCTTCATCATCGTCTGCAGTGTCTCGCTCTAACGAGGTCGCACTACGACTGACGTCTGGTTGTAACGGACGAGCCCCGTCAACGTTCTTGATATCTCCTGTCTTCGAAACTACGAGCACATGATGTGCGGCACTCCGACCCAGTCTGTGAGCAGGCAAAGCAGAGGAGCGTTTTCGGATCAACTTTAGCACCTCTTCGCGCTTTATCCATCCAAAGGTACTGAACAGTGCACGTTGCAACCTACTGCGCAGTGTAGCACTCATCATGACCAACTGCGGCCTGTGAGCCAGAGCGGTGCACTCTTGTTCAAGTGATTCATCCCCGACGGGACGCGTGTGCCGGTGAACCCACTGGTGCTGTCTGGACGTAGGGTAGAATCTATCCAGGATCCGGACCAGATCTGGGATGCGTTTCTCCAGCCTCTTCTGAGACACCCCTCTGCGTCCTCTTGGCAGTTTGCTACCAGGGATACGAAGGAGCGCATCCACCTCGTCCACCACGATCGTGGAGGGCGTAAGTAGCCGAATCGCCTCGGGTTGGCACTCAATAAACTCTAGCGCTGCGTTAGGAGTAGCAATGAGAATGTGTGGAGGTCTATGGATCAGTAGATCTTGGTCGGATGATGCGGACCTAATTGCCTCTTGCATGCGAATTGGCAAGTCCGTTAATGTCGACTTGTCGACGTGTCGAACGAGAACCTGTGCGCACTTTGTTAACGAGAACGGTATGTCTCCCTCAGGAAGGGTCATATGGTGTATCCAATGCAAGTATTGATACGCAAGGTCTCGGTGCGGCACAATTAACAAGCCAGTGAGCGCCATCCCATTGCGGTTTTTACCCTCGCCCACCACGGGGCCAGCCTGTTGTGTCGGGAGTTTGCTTAGTAGAGCCAACATTGCCGCAAAGGACCTAGGGAATTTGGATGATCGGTCTCCTCGAACGCGTCCTTATGACTGGCCAACGCACTTTCCAGTTCCAGTATCGTCCTGTAGCAGGACGTGCCGATTCTTAGCTATAGCGCTTGTGAACTTCCTCTGCATTGCCGTTGGTTTTTGAACGTTCGGGAAAGCGATGCGTAACGAGGCGGCTACTTGAGGTCGAATCCCAGGTAGTTCGAAGGAGTCCTGGTCCACTTCGAGAAACGGAACATGTATTCGACTATCGCGCGCTGCTTGCTGGCTGAAATAACGTGCAGTGACCGTTTTCGCGCACAAGAGCCGGGTTGGAGCTGAATGGAGGGGGAAAAAAAACATGGGGGCTACCCGGTCCATGCCCGGTGTCCTTAGACTCGCGCCGGTGACACACTCGTCAACAAAGTTGCATCATCTCGTCTAGATTACAGACATGAACATTAATAGGACGAAGGGATATAATCCAGAGCTGAGGCACAGCCGATCATAGTCAAACGTGAGGATGAAAAGTAGGCACTACCAGGGGCAGCAGCGAAAAAGGATGTTAGAGAAAAGTCTGCGCCAGCTACTCGCATAGCCATCCCCATCCACAGTGGCATGGCTCAGATACACCTGAACGATTCACGTCGCATCTTCAGTTGCCATGTCCGTGCTCCTTGTCAGAGAGGGTGAACGCCACTTCTTCGAACATAATTCTTCCTCCACTACTGCTTGCTCACCATCCATCCTCGCGAGTTCCTATTCATCATCCCCAATGGGATGGTATGTACTCCTGTCGTTGCGATAAAGGACTCGGCTGACCCATCCTCTTTCCGCAGGATTGTTCATCTTAGGCCGTCGAGCAGAGTTCACTGACAGCCGATCCGAACGGGTACCCGACATAAGAGAAGCACGCTCGGATTCGTAGTCAAGTCTTTCCTCTGGGAAAATATCAAACTTTGTTCCCCACTGATTCTGCGAGATGGAGTTACCTTCGCCAAATACAGCGTCCATCTCTTCCAGTGGTACACCCATCGTTTCTGGATACACTAGAACAGCGTTAGCATAGACGTACGCCAAGGACGAAGCTAAACGAACAAAAGTACACGAGAACAAAGCTGCATGCACAATAAAAACCATGCATGGGATACAACCGCCAGGTGATGACTTCTTGCAGGTAAGGGGTTGTTTCCCCAACAACGAAATTGAACGCCCTGGGACAAATCAGCCAGCATACGAGCAAATTGTGAGACACCAACCAGTTTGTCGCAGTTGAGATTGAGACACCCTTAGATCGGAAGGTCAAAGGCATAATCTAAAGGACTTCATCAACATTCCAGTCACCAGGCCAACCAACAGACCTACCTCAGGTGGATAGAGCCATGGAATAGGTCCCCAGCTCCAAAGAGATGAGCAAGAGTCAAATCCCGCAACGAAATCCATACCTGTACCCGAACGCGGCATTGAAGATGATTACGCAAGCAACAACTGCTTGTGGAGTTTCCGGGATGTCGATATACATCCACCACCCTGTGAGACCCAGAGCAATGCCCATCTACACATTGATTAGAACTATAACCAGGTCACAACGAGAGCGCTTACAACGACGGCGCCCGAGAGGAGAATGAATCGACGACCCCAGCGATCTACCAAGTACCAACTGAAGGCGAGAAGTAAGCAATGAATGAACAGTATGCGTGAAAAACATACGGTGGAATAGTACTGAGCACGTAAATAATGGCATTGATGCCCGTCATTAAGACAGCATCACGCCCAAGCCATCCGGCCTCTGTGAAATACTTCAACCGCGGCACACCGTCCACGAAACTGAACGAACTGCACCTTCAAATACCGACGCTAGCTTGCGATATCAGCAGTAACTTTGCAGATCCAACTTACGAATACTCACGCGCATAATAGGAAATGACTACCAATACACATTTCATTCTTAGAGACAAGTGACGCGACAACACGACAACGTACCATTTATCCCATTCTTACCGGTCACGAAAATGTCAACCAGAATACCGGGTCAGGAGCTATAACCTACCAGTTGGGCGAATGCTTGAGAAGACATTGCGAGCAAGACGCGGCGTTTGTACTTTCTCCACATGATTAAGTATCCGCGACCCTCACCGAGTTCACGCTGAACAAAGATGAATTGTGGTATAATCGAGGTGTAACCATCGACGCCCTTACTTCGGAAACAACCTTCTCCTTGATTTCTTGAAATTCTGCTTGGGCGAGTATATTGTTGGGATCTCCGCCATGCAAATCTACAATAACACGCATGCCAGCAACATCTTGGTCGGTATCAATCAACCACCTAGGGAACGGGGTCAGCGTGTCATATGCCGCAGGGGTGGCATTTCCGTACCGTGGGCTCTCTGGCATCACTAAGCTGCCAACCGCAAGGATAAATCCAATGACGCATTGGATGAAGAGGGGTATTCTCCAGGAAAGATGAGAGTCGAGGAACGAGCAAAAGTAGTCAGTCCACTAGAATTGGTGGGATCAGCACAGAAAAAAGTAATCGAAAAGGTGAGCTTACAACTGAAGTAGCATAACCGGCAATGTTGCCTGTGAACTCCATGCAAGCAAGAGCTCCTCTCTGGCGGGAGATGAAAACACATTTGGAACATACAAGATGTAACCCACATGATTTGGAGGAGAAATTTCACTTTGATAGATCGGTACAATAGTGCTGGAAATTGCGAAAGGAAAGCACGAAGGAGGGCATTGGTCAAGACCACTCACGACAATAGACCTACTCCGAAGCCGCTGATAACACGACCGATGATCATGACATAAAACCCGGTGGTAAACGTCTGAACGGCTCCTCCGATGGTGAAGATGAAGGCACCAACGAAGAGCGTTCCTTTTCGTCCAATGACGTCGCCCACACGGCCAGCGGCTAT
>JBBPKN010000999.1:0-23536 GCA_038089275.1 Pulveroboletus cf. rosaemariae | reverse complement strand
AGAATTGGAAGTGAGAATGTCTTGTTCTCAAAGAGATGGTAGATAGGGTTTGATGCATGATATATTGATGGTAGGATGAATGCACATGGTAGAAGGTAGTTTAAGATGAACTGCATGCAGAATAACTTCTAAAACCATAAATGAATCAATCCATTTCTTTGATAGTTTTTTAGAAGGATAAGGGAGCATGAGATTCTTTGTGAACAGCAAAACTTGTTGACCTTTCTGATACTGAGGGAGATCTTTTTTATTTTGCTTTTCCATTCTAATCTTTGTTTTTTCTAATGCTTTCTTTACTTCTTTAAATGATTTTGACATATCTTGTAGAAAATAAGAGGATGGATTGATTGCTGATGGAGCTTCGAAACCCAGATGAGGATGATAGGTTTTTGTGATTTCAAAAAGAGATGTCTGAGTGGATGTTGAATAAGAATTGTTATGGTGATATTTAGCAATTTTAATCCAATCTGCCCAAGATTCCTGTCTTTTGGCAATAAAGTTACAAAGGTATTGCTCTAGTTCCCAATTAATGTGCTCTGTTTGACCATCTGTTCTGAGATGATAAGCTGTAGAGATCTTTTGTTTGATTTGAAGAATCTCATTTAGCTGTTTCATGAATTCTGAGACAAATTGAGGGCCACAATCTGAAGCAATAGAAGAAGGTAGTCCATGTCTAGACCAAACATGATCTCTAAATAGTTCTGCAACATAAAGCAATGAAAGAGAAGAATAACATGGAATGAAAACAACTTCTTTTGAAAACTGATCAACTACCACCATAATAGCATCAAAACTCTTTGATGTTGGAAGCCCAGTGATGAAATCAACAGAAATATCTTCCCATGGAGATGAAGCTGTAGGAAGAGGGCAAATTGGAACAATAGCTTCAGATCCCTTGGATGTAGTGCATGTTGAACAATGTGAAACAAAAGATATGACATCTTCATTGAGACCTGGCCAATAATAGTATCAAGATAAAAGTTGCTTGGTATGGTTTTGACCTGCATGACTGCCCAATAGAGAAGAGTGAAAAAAATTAAGAGCTTCTATTTGTAATTCTTCAGGAATGAAGATTTGTTTTTGTTCATTTAAATAAATGTGGTTTTCTGAACTATAATACCAGTTGGGTGAAAGGCATAAGTCCACTAATGCTTGTTGTACATGAGAGAAAAAAGAAAAAGAAAGAGAAATAACTTGTTGAAAAATATGAGGCAGAAGCATGATGATTTGTTTATTGGGTTCCAGTTTATTTTCAAAATGGTCTTATCTTCTGGATAGAGCATCTGCTCATTCATTAGTAGGACCTGGTTTGTAACACATTTTGAAGTTATATTCTGCCAACATGGCTTGCCATCTAGCTTGCTGAGGAGACAGATCTTGCAGTTTCTTCCAATACTCCAGATTTTTGTGATCTGTCCAGATCTTAAAGGAGTCTCATTCAATTAAATAGTGATGCCAGTTGTGAAGAGCACAAATGACTGCTAATATCTCTTTGTCATAAATGGGATAGTTTAATTCAGCTGGATCCAAAGAGTGGGAAATATAGGCAGCTGGTCACCAAAGACCATCTTCCTGTTGATAAGAAAGAACTGCTCTGATGGCAACATCCGAAGCATCTGTTTCAAGTCATACAGGTTTAAAGGAATTGGGATAACACAAGAGGGGTTGAGAAGTGAGAATTTCTTTTTAACAGACAAATGCTGCCATGCAGGCAGAAGTCCATTCAAATTTGACATCTTTTCTTGTAAGGGAATTAAGGGGTCTTGTGATATTAGTGAAGTTTGGAATGAATCTTCAATAATAATTTGCTAATTCTAAAAAGGCTTGAACTTGTTTAACAGTTCTTGATATGGGCCAATTTTGGACAGCACTTGTTTTATTAAGTTGCATCTGTACCCCCTTTTTAGATACAACCATGTCCAGATAATCAACTTGATCTTGAGTGAAATAACACTTGGATGGCTTTAAGAAGAGATTATGGTCACAAAGATAACCTAGAACTTCTGCAACAATTTCTAAATGCTGGTTGTGATTCTTGTCCTTTGTAAAAATCATAATATTGTCAATATAGATTACCACATGTTCCCACATATCATGGAAAATATTGTTAACCATTGCTTGAAAAGTACTTGGGGAGTTGCATATCCCAAAATACATTACCAGAGGCTCAAAAGCCCCTATTGGCATTGTGAATGCCCCTTTCCATTCATCACCTTCTTTCATACAAATGTTATTATAACCCCACCTAAGATCTAAGGTGGTAAACATATCAGCACTGTTTAATCTATCAATTAGTGTCAATATCAAGGGTAATGGATAATTGTTTTTTATGGTATAATCATTCAGATATCTGTAATCAATTACCATTTGCTTACCACCATCCTTCTTGCTGATAAAGAATACTGGTGACATTTGTGGTGACTTGGATGATCTGATGTAACCTTTCTTCATCTCTTTGTCAACAAATTCACATACTTCCTTCATTTCTTTATTTGAAAGAGGAATAATATGACCTTTCTTTGGAATGAAGTTTTCCTTTAACTCCACCACATGATCCCATGGTTTTCTGATAGGCATGCATTCTGATTCATGTTGAGGAAATACTGGAATAAACTCCCATAATTCTTTTGGGACTTCTTTTTTCAGTTGGGACTATTCTTCTGTAACCCTTCTTGATATTAGATGCATTTCACAATCTGCTGAGCATCTAGTAAAGTCAATAGTTTTCTTTACCCAATCAATTTCTGGATTGTGGCATGAGAACCAATCATATCCTATAAGGAGATCCAGAGTTCCTAAAGAAGAAACATAGGCATTAATACATTTCCTATGCCACTTCCCATTTTTTCCTTTTATGGCTATATAAATAATGACATAGTGAGCAATTTTTCCAATATTACCCTCTGTTCCATCAGCATTATAAACTGTTAAAGGTTTTGACATATCTTTTTCATACAAACCATGTTTCCAAATGAATTTCTGGTCAATGAAGATTACTAATGTGCCAGAATCCACTATTGCAAAAGTTAGTCCACACAACTCCATTTTCAAACCATTTTTTCCCCTGACTTCCCCATCAATCTTTACACTTACACTGAGTTCATCTCTTTCTTTTTGATTAAATAGCTTGGCTAGATCTTTTCTTTCTTCACTTCCTATTGCAAACAAATGTCTGTTAATATCATTAGATGGAATTAGGCACCCTATTTCTGGGGCCATGCTCAATCAAGACACTGTTACAGAAGGAATAACTTGATTTCATTTTATAGTGCAAACATTGAAAGAACAAGAAGAAAAAGAATTGCATACTGGGAGTTCTGTTTCTAACCTAACAGAGTCCCTCAGACTTTTCCCACTGCTTCCTTCTGCTTCCTTTCAGTCTCAAAGACATCCTGGAAGTAAGCCTGGGCCTCATCCATACTACCTCAAGAAGCTGCCAGTATCTCCTGGAACTGTGCAGCATTCACCATATTGTATACCAGCCCAATGGAGACCAGTTCCACCATTTGCCAACTGTTTGCATCTGGCAGAGTAAACTCTGAAAAACAAACAGGCTACATGTACTGTGCCTGTGTGCCTTGTTGCCTCTGTTGCTGACCCTGAGGCTGGGGTCCCTTGCTGAAATTATTTGAGGGCTGCAGTGCTGCTGGATTAAAAACCCCACAGCAATCCTTTGCCATGTGCCCTGGTTTTCTGCATTTGAAGCAGGTGTGGACCTGCATCACTGCCTGGTAATCTATCTCCATGGGTGCACCATGCCCAGGCTGGATGCTGACTGCTGTAAACTAAGGTTGATTTGATTGAGAAGGGATGTAAGGAGGTTGATATTGATTGGTTGGAGGATATTGTGGTAATTGGTAGCAGAAAGTGAAGCATGGTGCAGGTTGTTTGATGTTCATCCTTTCAAATAAATGTCTGATCTGATGACATTGTTCTACAAAAAGAAGGTACTCCTCTTTGATACCTTGTATACAGGCCTGCTGATAGACCCTGTACTGCATCTGTTCTCTTATCAGCTTCAACACATGGTCATTGCTGATATCTGCTTCTCTCCTAAGAACCTCAAAGTCCTGGAGGTATTTGTCAATTGAAGTTGTATGACAAAGACCTTTTAGCTTCTTCAAGGATTCATGGGTGAGTTTGTCAATATGGAAATAATTGCAGAGCTCAACCATGATGCCTTCAAAGTCTGGCCATGCTGCCAGCCCCATTTTTTCCCTACTTCCATCTGCTACCAATCTATATTCATCTTCAGCATCCTTAAATCTTTCCAAAGTCAGCTGTGCAAATCCTTTGGCTTTGCCCTCTAATCTAGACAACACAGCTGCTGTCAATTCCTTGTTATTTCTTCATTTCTGTTTATCAGCCCAAATCTGAAGAAAAACGAACCACTTCCTCCACTTCTTTTTCTCACCACTCCACTTCCCAGAATCTGCTATCTTCTTCTGTCCTCTTATCCTGGTAAGTTCTTCAGCCAGTAGCTGAATCATATCTCCAAGATCTGAAGTCATATTTGTCCCACTTATAGTAAAGATCAATTGGCAGGAGGGGCACTGGGGGCATTGGTAAGGAGTTGGTGTATACCTCAGTTGAGGGACTGGGTCTGGAGCTATTGGTTGTGGTTGCAAGAGGATTGAACCTAGTTTGGTTGATTCAGGTCCATTGGACAAACTGGCATATGGGTCAAAGTTCAACAGTTTGAATTACTGTTTGGGGAATGCATGAAACTGTTTTCAAGGATCAAGATGGATGAAGAGACCATAATCTGTTGTTGGTTGTGACTTTTCTATCTCTGCCTTGCTTCTCTATGAAGTCTTTCTTTGTCTGCCTATCAAAGTTGTCAAACCTTCTTTGAAATGATTAATGTCCAAACTCATTATCTTCAAATCTAAGAACTGCCTCAAAAATAAAGTCTTTTAACTGATCCTTGTGTCCCCAGAAATATTCCTTCTTCATCAAAAATGTCTTCTGTAATATGCACCCTTGACTAGTATTGTGAGTCTTAGGCAAGTGTTACAGTATATGATGTTGATATTGCAGTGATATGTTCTAACCCTAATCAAGGGCTTATTGGTGTTGGTTTAGATGAGAGTAAAGCAGGAGTAATGAATGTAAAGGAGCCCTAGTGAGGCCACTGTACTAGAAGATACAAGTACTTAAGACTAGGGCTTGAGATGTGCTAAAGCTATAGTATTTATACAGTACAAAATGGCACACAGACCAAGACTCTGATGGGAATATTCCCACAGACCCTAAGGCACCATCAAATGGAAGAGAAGCACTCATGAGAATAGCCAATGGCTGAAGAGAATAAGGCTTCTAAAATGGAAGGATGACAGAAATGAAAACAAGGCTGAAGACATGAGGCTAACCCTATGCCCTGGGTCTAGACCTGTCATGTGACCTGTCATGTGCCTAGATAAGATAAAAGATTAGATAATCACATGAAAAGATAAGATAAAGTCACATGATCAAAAAATGAAAATTGCAAACTATAACAATGTGGCATTAAATAGTAAACACTTTTCAAGGATAAAGTAGGAAACTTCATCATTCTATGCATTCTCTTCAATAACTTTTGCTTTTTCCTTCTTCTTGCTTTGTGATTGCTTTTTTGATCACTTTTCTTCCATATCCCCATTTTTTGCATAGCAGGTGAATTTATAGTAACTGGCATGTGACAATTAGTACAAAATTTAATGCCAGAGGCATGGGCAGTGCATTCCAGGGCAGCAAGAGCACTTTCAGCAGTACTGCTAGATGATATGGGAAGAGTAGGTTTCTGACACCATTTTTTATTAAGAATCTCAGAGATAACACTGGATAAGATTGTTGTTGTCTTGTCAAAACACACATCTTTAATGAAATAATCCCAGAAGTCAGGATCTTTGGGACCAGAGAGTAGTGTGGATAGTCAGATAATAGCAGCAAGCCATTTTTGAAGAACAAAATTTGCATTGGCAAGATAACACACAGCTTTCTGATATTTATTGATATGCACTGAGATATCACCACCACTTGACATGTGACATGTAAGGTGGCAGAACCAGTATATAATTGATCCAGTGGAATTTAGCAGCAAGAAGCTTCTAAGCTTCATGCACAGTAGTTAGATGTACAATCTTGACCACAAGGTTAGCCTTAATGCATTTGATAATGGAGGTCCATGAAGCATCATCCATGTTTTACCAAACTTGATGTTGTACAGGATCTGAGGGCTGAGGCATGGTGTTATTCACAATATCAAGTAGATTACAGAAGCTGAGTGCCTTTTTCATGCAGTAAGCCCATACAAAGTAGTTAGTTTTATTGAAGAGGTGATTTTTATTAGTGCATGGGAAGAAGTGGCTGGAATTGAATGGCATGTCCCAGGAGGCAGAAATAGACAGGGTTATTGAGACTGAAGTATTTTCCTGATCAGACATGGTAATTTGGAAGGGTGGAGTTGTGGTTATAAATTGTAGGTTTAACAAGTTTCTCTATGTTTGTTTTAGATCATGGGGCTTATTGTTATGGTGTCGATCTCTGAATGACCCATTCTAACCTTAAACAGTCTGCCTTGAGAGGGTGCGTCAGTTTCATTGTCAGATTTGGTTAGAATAGAAAGAGGAATGGTTTGGTGGACTCAGGGTAGCAAAGCCTGAGGAGCCATTACCACAAGTTAGGAGGAAAAGACTATATTGAAGGGGGTACTGTTTCGGTATGAGGATAACAGGTGATTAAGGCTGAGAAGCCTTAACCAAGGAACTACCTACTATATATACCTAGCTATGATGTGCACAGACCACCTAGTCTCTCCAGCACAATACTAAATAAGGAAATAGGGCATAGGGCATGCTTACTGAGAGTATAACCAATGAGCCATGTGGATAAAGGGTATATCAAGGGAAAGGCTATGTAGAATGGAAGGAAAGGGTCTAGGGTCAGCAGAGATTAAACCATATCCTCTACCATGAGGCAGAGGAGATCCTATTTAGAGATCTGCCACAGATCAGATCTGACTCTCATCTAGATCGAGATCCAGATTCATCAGAGATTAGATCAGGAGATGCATCTATCATCTGAGATACTAGATTCAACCATAAGCTGTGTCCCAAACCCAAGGGGAAACTCTGAATAAACAACTTAACCATATCCTAGGGTTTATCCTTGTTTGGCAATAAAGTCTCATGGTCACATGCTTGTCATGTGACTCTTCTGCTAGCAAATGTTATGTTTGTAACACTTATAATCTAAAGAAATTAAGAACTTAGTCAGAACAGAGAAATGACTATATCTGAAGCACCACCTCCTTGGTGCATCCTAAATTTAAATCTAAAAGAAAAAGGGAAAGAAATAAAGTTCTGACTCTAATCCTAAGAAATGCCTTGATCTTGCTACCTATGGGCTTTTGTGCTAGTGGCCCTAACTAGGCAAATAGAGAGGGAGGATGAGCCTAGTCAAGAACATAAAGGGACAAGCCCTGCCCAGGCCTAAAGGAAGAACCCCCTAGAGATTACTTGGAAAAGCCCAAGGCTCAAGTAATGAAAAATAAAGAGCCAGTTCTCTACATTCTTGCCCTTATATACTGCCTAAGGACTACTACTGACTAATATATGAGCTACTAATCAGGAAATGCCCCAAACCCTGGGTAAATAGATAAGAAGGGAATATATAAAGCAGATATAAAAGAGTGCCAGCAAAAAGCAGGCATAAATATGAGGGAAGAATAGAAGAGAAGGAACCTATGAAATAAAAGTGCAGGACCAGAGATACTTGTATTATAAGGATGGCAATCTCTGCCATAGATAAGATCCCATCTAGAGATCTGCCACAGATGTATCTAGGTGTTACAAAGTGATATTTCCTGCACTAGAGCCAGTTACATGATATCACTGTTATGGTGTTGGACTCAATATGACTCATCCTAACTCTAAACAGTATGGCCTTGAGGAGGTGTGCTGGTATCAGTGTTAGTTTCAGTTGGAATAGATGAAAAGAAGATGGTGAATACTCAAGGTAGCAAGCCTTGAGGAGCCATCACACTAGTATTCAGAGAAAGCCCTTGTATTAGGACTAATTAGGAGTAAGGACTAGAGAGTGGTATGAATAACAAAGTGGTTAAAGCTAAGGGCTAAGTACTGTATCTCACTAAGTATTTATACCTATCCTGCTAGTGCATGGATCATCTCTGGGGCATAGGGAACTACCATAAATAGAAATAGAGCATAGGGTGTGCTTACTGAGAATATGACCAATGGGCCATGTGAATAAGGTATGTATAAAGAGGCTATAAAGAATAAAAGTGTCAGAATTCAGAGTAAGTAGAAACTAAATCATGCCCTTAGTCTTGAGGCCAAGAAGATTCTATCTAGAGATCTGCCATGATTAGATCTAACCCTTATCTAGATTGAGATCAAGATTCATCAGAGATTAGATTGGGAAATGTACCTGTTTTCTGAAATGCTAGATCCAATCATATAAGCTATGCCCAAATTATAACAAGGAAACTCTGAATAACAACTTAACCATATCCTAGGGTTTGTCCTTGTTTGGCATAGAAGTCTCACAGTCACATGCTTGTCATGTGACTTTTCTGCTAGTGAACTATTTGTTCTTAACAATTATGTGATTATGTACAAGACACCCCTTTTTCAGCTTAATCCTAGTCTGTAATTCTATTCTATTAAGAGTATTTATTATTCTCCTTTCCCAGTAGTGGTTATGTGACAGTTAGTCACCTGACATGGATCTTTTCTGGATCTTCCTATGAACTGCCCTCCTTTCTAATCTCCATGGATTTCATCTGATCTGGATCTAGACCTTAGATATATCTGTGGCAGATCTCTAGATTGGATCTTATCTGTGGCAGAGATTGCCATCCTCATGGTGCAAGCACCTCTGATCCTGCACTTCCATTCTAAGGCTATGCCTTCTCTTTCATTCTTCCCTTATATTTGTGCCTGCCCTTTGCTGATATTCCTTAATCTCCACTTCATGCTTTTCCCTCATTTCTGCCTTATCTATTTGCCCAGGGTTTGGGGCATTTTCTGATTAGTAGCTCATGTATTAGTCAGTAGTAGTCCTTAGACAATATATAAGGGTAAGAGCATAAAGGGCTGGCTCTCCAGTCTTTATCACTTGAGCTCTAGGCTTTTAAAAGTGATCTCTTGGGGGTTTTTCCTTAAGGTCTGGCTGGGGCTTGTCCCTTCATAGTCTTGATTAGGCTTATCCCTTTCTTTTCACTTGCCTAATTAGAGCCACTAGCCACAAAAGCTTTTCAGTAGAAGAAGTATCCTCAGATGAGGTTAGGATTAGAATGAGTTACTCTTATTTAGCAGTAGCAGAAGTCCTCATGTGAAGAACACATGTCACTAGAGACTAGTTTCAGATCCAGATCTGATCTAAGATGAGATCCATGGAAATTAGGAATAAGGGCAACCCCAGGAAAGATCCTGGGGATATCTATATCAGGTGACTAATAGTCATATAAATACTGCTGGGAAAAAAGATAATAAATACTTTTAAAGGATTGAAACCACAGATTAGAGTTAAGCCAAATAAGAGATTCCTTGTGCATGATTACATGATGTCACATGACCAGTTCTGGTGCTGCAGTGTTACTTTGTAACAATATCAGTATCTAATAAAACTAAGAACTAGATATATGTCAGTGAATAATACTATAGTATACAGTGAATTTATGCATACCTCAGTTAGAACAGAGAAATAACTGAGAATGCAATGTAAAATAAGGTATGGTATTAAAGGGAAGTAAAGCTATTATATACTAATATATTGAGTAGACAATAAAGGAATTGATACTATTATAGTAAAATGAAAAGCTGTGATATATGAAGATTGTACCATAATCAACAGCCACTGCCACTGCCAGTCCCATTAAGAGCAAGTTAGAATAATAAGTGAATATTATTTACTTAAATCTATTGTATTTCTAATATCTTAGTTGACTTAAGAGTTTATATAAAAGTTATGCTAACAAGCTCCATATTACAGATAGTGGTATTAAAGAGCATGGTAACTTTGGTAATTGACATGCATTCTCTGCATAAGGGCTTGCTGCTACTGCTTGAACTAAGCCTAGACTTATTCTAATCCTAACCCCATCTTAAGGTGCTTCTTCTACTATAAGCTTTTGTGCTAGTAACTTTAACTAGACAAGTAAAAGGAAAGGAATGAGCCTAGTTAAGGACATAAAAAAACAGGGCCCTGCCCAGGCCTTAAGGGAGAACTCCCAAGAAATCACTTGTGAAAGCCCAAGGCTTAAGTAATAAAGACTAAAGAGCTAGCCTTTGCATTCTTGCCCCTTAAATACATGAGAAGAGAATATGGATTGAAAATAAAGAGTATGGCAGAAGATCATGCAGATATAGGAGAATAAAAGAGAAGACTATGGAATGGAAGTGCAGGGTTAGAGGTGCTTGCATCATAAGAACAATGATTTCTTCCACAGATAAGATCCCATCTTAAGATCTGCCACAGATATATTTTAGATTAGATTTAGATTCAATCTAGATAAAATTCATGAAAATAGAATCAAGGGCAAATCCAGGAAAGATCCTGGGAAGATCCATGTGAGGTAACTGATGATTATATGATCACTGCTAGGAAAAGAGAATAATAAATAACTCTTAATAGGATAAACCACAGACTAGAGTTAAGTCAAAAAAAGAGATCATTATATATGATCATATGCTGTCACATAACTTCTTGAGCCAGTAGAATGTTATTTTATAACAGTAATCTTGGCATATTAATAAAATGGTGGTAATCTGCTAAACTCTAAGCATATTTTCAAGCTAAATATAGACTACTAGACTTAAGAACAGGAGAATAAGACTGTAACTATCAAGTTTAACAAATAGCCAAGATTAAACTAATCAATATTGAGATCCTGTGCCAGATCTTCCAATGTCTGTGAAGGTTGAAAATGGTTTGAATAATAATGTATAGATGTTAAAACTGATATCCAATCTCCTTCCTGAATGAAACCCTTGTTGCTAGCAGGCAAAGGTCAGGTTCCAGTGCCTTAGTGGTGCATGAATCTGAAAGAAGGTCATACTTCAGAAACTCCAGGAATGTCCAGAGACTTCTGGAGGGATTTGGAAAGGGTTGGTTAATTGAATGGGACTTGGCTTTACCTTATGTGGTATGCCCTTATACTTTCCAATGTTTTAATTTACATAGATGTCAGAGGTGAGAAAGAGAACTGTCTTGGTGCTCAACAAGAGGGATAGGCAGAATGAGGAGGGTCAAGCCTAGTAATCAGAGTGGGACCTTACAATTCCTTCAAGATTATTGCTCAGCTTCAGAGGTTCTTCAGAATAACCTGGAGGATCAGAATGAGCCTAAGGGCTTGATTAGAGTAAGAACAATGACAAGAGAGTGTTTATGTCAATATTCATACTAAGGTGACAGATTATCAAAACCCAAATACTGCTACTACTACTACTACTAGGTTGAAGTTCACCAAAAGGGAATATGAGCTCTGGAGGTCTTCAGAGATTTCTGGAGATTTTCAAAAATGGTCAAGTAGTCAAGTAGCAGGTTCTTTATCAAATAGGACTTGGCTTCACCTTATGTGATGTGCCCTTGCATAGCCTTGATATCCTGATTTGCAACAGGCCAAAGATAGCAGAGAAAAGCTTGCTCAGGGCTCAACAAGAGAGATGGACAAGACAAAGAATATCAAGTCCAGTCTTAAGGAGTGAAGTCATCAAGACTCATAGAAGGTGGTCAATAGACTGGTCATAATCTCCAGCAGGGCTGGAGGGTTGAAGTGAGTTGGGGGACTTAGGTTGGATAGGGGTAGTAACAACAGTAAATTTGTCACTCATTCCAAGTCAACATTAAGCCATAATGACTTTAATGCTGAAAACTCCAGAGTAACCCAGAGGATCAGAGTAAGTCCAAGGGCTTGATCAGAGTGAGAATGATAACAAAAGGATGTTTCTGTTGATATTTATACTGAAGTATAAGATACAAGACTATAGTACTTATACCTTAGAGAGGCAGAACTATATAGAAGTGTAGCAAAGTGAGACAGGTGCAAACTCAGAAGCAAAGCAGATGTCTAAATATCTAAGAAACAAATAAAGATGTTAGGGAAGACAATGTTCAATCATGTCAGACTGAAACTAAAGGGTGATAGGATAAAATGAGGGAAAGCAAGGAACAGGAACAGAACAATAATGGTAACAGCAACTAAGAGCAGGAATAGTAATGGAGTTATACCAGAATGGTCCAGAGACAAAAAAATGGAACTAAGGTGGTACTTAACTGGAACAGAGATAGAACTAAAAATAAAATAGAGTGGAGCAGGAGCAGAGGGCCAGGGAATGTATACTGCTAAGGGATGGAAAGCATGCATGCATAGTTGGTGCAGACTGGAATGGTGATGAAGGGCCAGAGTTGCCTGACAAAAAGTCAGAAAGCTAGAGTAGCTTACTGGGTATAAGGACCAGTCATAAGCTGGGTCAGAATTGGGTTGGAATTGGGTTGGAGGTATGGAATATGACAATAGAGCATATAACACAATATATAATTATGTAGTAAGAGAGAAAGCATGGTTGTGTTATTATTGAATGCAGATAGGCCAGCAGAATAAGGTTGGCATTAAATTAATAGTTTACTACTGTATTGTTCTAATCTGGAACATAGCAAGTCATATGTGACTGTAACTATATCAAGCCTTCCTATTAATAAATAGGGCAGGGGAAACTCAGTGGCCTTATAACATATGATTACTATTTTAATAGAGGTAGCCATTCTCAGGTACTTATTCTCTTGAACCACATCATTATCTAAAGACATTCTAGATCTTCCACTCTGCTTGTTGTCAAAAATGGAACATTCATATGCATAGATTGGACTTATTCATCTGCTTTAATCAATTATTTCACCTAGCACAATGAAAAAAAAAACAAAATATTCACCATTGATAGGTGCAGAACTTGACACCACTAAATGCATATCATGTATTCCTTCACATCTTGTGGCTACACTACCTTGGATATTGACCAGAATCTCTGCAATCAACTGCATGAACTTCTTGTATAACTGTTTGAATGCTACAAGTGCTAGAGTAAGCTAAGCACACCTGTACTACATTCTGCTATGAGTGCATACAAAGATTCTAATCAGGGATAGGAAAATGACAATAGATACCATAATCTTAATGACTGCAACAATTGAAGAGGATGCAGATAAATTATCAGATGAGGAGAGTGCTCTAACAGACTAATGCATATGCAAGTAACAGACATAGAGTAGGGTCTTGACATATGAATTTACTGTAGCAAATCTGGGATCTTCATTTTTAGAATAGACATGGAACAGCTCAATGAAAGAATGGCCATATGAAATAATGGGAATTCAGATCTTACCTTGACTGGCATTTAGTGTGTTAATAGGTTGAATAAAAAGAAGTCAACAAGTCCCTGGTATTTGTATTCCATGCAATTAGTTCAATTTACTGGAGCTCCACTTCAACATGTATACTGCCATCTACTATAGATGCATCAGACTTGTGGAAACTTGGCCACAATATACTTTTATGGGTAAAGGTCAATAGAAAGCTAGCATTACTCTGCTATATGACTTCTGTTCTTGTTGTAAGATTATGCTGTGGGGATAGTACACTAAACACAAGTAAATCTCAGTTTCATGTGGACAAAGACTGTTATTGAAATGCAGCTGCTGATGCATTGATTTAAAACCTAAACACCCAACCTTGGTGTGTATGGACAATCCTGATTAGTTGCTTTGAACTTAGAGCAACAAGAACTAGGCAAGGATAAGAGAACAGTTTTTAAAAGCCAAGGGACTTGTGGAACTGAAGGGTTCAAGTGTGCAAGACTGGGAAAAATCCAGGCCTGAGCAGACCTTCTTTTATACTGCTACAGTATGTGCACAGACCATGGAAATAGTACTGGCCCTAAATAAAGTATAGTAAGCCAACCAATGGCAAAAGAAGAGTGGAGACCTTAGAACTACAGCAGGGAAACATGTGTTATGCCATCAGAATCTAGATTACTCTAGACCTGTGACCTGTGAAGAAGTGAAATGTGAAAAGGTGAAAGGTGTGAAGGTGTGACATAGTGAAAAGGTGAAGATGTGAAAGGATCACATGATGTGATGATTGTGAAGAGTTACAGTAGTGGTAAGAAAATGCCAAAGAAGAAAAAAATAAAAAAGTGCATTATAACAGTTATTCTCCTAAGAAAACTAATCTAAACACAAGTAGACCTTGTAGGTACTAATTAGTAGATAATAATAAAGTTATATAAAAAACTATCTTATCTTAGTTTCATGTGAATAAAAACTGAGGTACAGTAAGGTTAAAACATCACATCAAGACTGCCATGATTACATAAGATGTGTTTGGCATAACAATATCAATGCAAATAGAAGTAAGATTGGTTGAACAAATGAATAGAGAGAAAGAAAAGAAAATTCAATAATCAGAGAGTTAGTTGGTAAAAATAAGGAATTCCAACATATCCACTCACTAAAGCACTTTTTACAATATCAAATCCATGCCTTCCATGAAGTGAATGTGCTTCTTCCAACTTAGCACATTAATTGGCAGGTATTCAAGAGATATTTCTCCCTTGGTAATTCTTTCATGGATGAAATGATATTGGATGGCTATGTGCTTAATCTGATCATGGAGTACAGCATTTGTTGCCAGTGATATTGCAGATTGGAAATATATGTGAATTTTAATGGTAAAACAGACAAGAAAGGTAAAATACAACTTCTTGATGCATTGATCTAATTTCTAACATCTAGTCTTGGTGTATGCTGACTGTGATCCTAAGTAGTACCTTTGAACTTAGAGGTACAAGAATTAGGCAAAAGAATAAAAGAAGTGTAAGAGCCAAGGGACTTGTAGAACTGGAAGATTCAAGTGTGCAAGACTGGGAAAATCCAGGCTTGAGCCAATCTTCTTTTATATTGCTATAGTATGTGCACAGACCATGTAAATGGTGCTGGCCCTAAAGTATTGTACAGTAAGTCAGCCAATAGCATAATATCTAGAAATACATCAGGAAACAATAAGGTATGACATTATAGTGTAGATTGCTCTAGACTTCTGCCTTGTGAAAAAAGTAAAAATGATGAAAGTGTAAAATGTGAAGATGTGAAAGGTCATGTGACATGACAATGTAAAGAGCTACAGTAGTGAGAAAAAAGTGCCAAAAAAGTAAAAAATAAAAAAGTGCATTATAACAAAAGGGCTTGTATTATGACTCTGACTTGCAATGAGAGCTGAGAGGAGCAACAGAGGAGGTGAAACACAGGAAAACACTAACCACACCAGGGCTAGGGCAAAAATGAAAGAAATAACCCAGTAAAGGGCTCATAGACTGAGGGAGCAGGTCATAAGGAGCTAGAGAAGGCTAGTGGCACAAGTGCTCAAGTCTAAAGAGACTTGACACTGGCCCTGCCACTATATTGTAGCACAGCTTTAGCTATGCAATGTACATAAGATATTACATATGTCAAGGCTAAAGTAGGATAAAGAAAAGAAATAAAAGAAATACCATAATAGCTTGAGTTTCAAGAATAATGTTCTAAGCCAAGCAGCTTCTTTAGCAGCTATAGTTGCTGCCATATACTCAGCCTCAGATATTAAGAGTGCAATGAAGCTTTGTTTCTTAAAGGTTTAGATAATGGCTTTTTTTTTCAAGGTAAACACATATTCTTACATTGATTTCTGATTAAAGTTGTTATAAATGAATCATTTGCTAGCAGAAGAGTCACATGACAATACATGACCATGAGAATTTATAGCCAAACAAGGATAAACCCTAGGATATGGTTAAGTTGTTCTTCAGAGTTCCCCTTGGATTAAAGGCACAGCTTATGGTTGAATCTAGAATCTCAGATAACAGATTAATCTCCTAATTTGTATCTCTAATGAATCTAAATCTAGATCTAGATAAGGGTCAGATCTGATCATGGCAAATCTCTAGATAAGATCTTCTTGGCCTTATGATTAAGGGCATGGTTAAATCTCTGCTTACCCTGAGACCCTTGACTTCCATTCCACATAGCCTTTTTATATATACCCCTACCACATGGCCCATTGGTTATACTCTCAGTCAGCATGCCCTATGCCCAGTTACCTTATTTAGTATTGTTCTATGTCCCAGGAATGGTCTGTGCTCATCTAAGATAGGTATAAATAGCTAGTAAGATATAGTACAAGACCTTCAATCTTAACCACTTGTTGTTATACTGTCTTTAGTCTCACTCCTGGATAGCTCTTGCCAATAACAAGGGTTATCCCTGGACACTAGTGTGATGGCTCCTGAGGCTTTGCTACTCTGAGTCCACACTGCCCTTTTTCTATTTAATCCAAATCTGACACTGAAACTATTACATTCTCTCTAAAACACAACTTCTGATGTGTTGATCTTCCTAACCCTAACTATTGGGGAGTGCCTTCTATTCTTGCTATCTGGCTTTTATGCTAGTGGCCAGGAGCTAGGTATAATGAATGAAAGTAAGAGCCTAAGCCAGCTCCTAAGCCAATAGGGACTGTTGGATCACTTATAGGGAGTAGAGCATAGCCAGAGAAGACTAAACCAGACTTAAGTGAGCAAGATTGGGAATCCAGTCCTGCCTACCTCATCTTTTATATATTGGGGACCTTGGTGCATAGACCAAGCTGACTAAGTACAAGAGCTAACTAATCAGGGAACCCTAAGCCTGGATATAAATAGATGAGAATAAAGAGCAAGGATTGGAAATGAGAAGTATGGCAGGCAGCCATGCAGATGTGGGAGAATGGAAAAGAAGTACTTATGAAATAAATGCAGGGTCAGAGGTGCTTGCACCATGAGGATGGGGATCTCTGCCACAGATGAGATCCAATCTATAGATCTGCCACAGATTTATCTAGGGTTCAGATCCAGATCCAGATCTAGATTAAATAAGATCCATGGAGATTAGATAGAGGGCAGTTCCAGGGAAGATCCAGGGAAGATCCATGTCAGGTGACATATGGTCACATGACCACTGCTAAGGGAAAGAAATAATAAATACTCTTAAAGAATTAGAACCACAGACTAGAGTTAAGCCAAAAAAGGGGTGTCTTGTGCACAATCACATGATGTCATGTGACTGGTTCTAGTGCAGCAGTGTTACTTCATAACACTCTTCAGGCAACCATTTGGAGTTAGAATAAGTCATACAATGTCTAACACTATAACAGAAGTGCAATACTTTAATGTACTCTGAATCTAGAGAACTTAAAGAAAAAGAGAAAGAAAAGAATCTAACCCTAACTTTAAGATGGGCCTAGACTACTACTAAATGGGCTTTTGGAAACTAGTGGCCCTAACTAGGCAAGAAAAGAAAGAATAAGTCTATACAAGAACATAAAAGGACAAGCCTTATCCAGATCTTGATGGAGTTTCAAGAGTTTACTTGTGAAAACTTAATCTAGAGTTCAAGTAACTAAGACTAAGGAACCAGTTCTTGTCCCTCTTGCCCTTTATATATTCCAGGAACTAATGCATGAATCAGATGATCTATGTACACTAGTATGAAAACTCTGACTAAAGAGGAAGTAGAGTATAGGGCATAACTAAAGGGATAACTAACTACCTGTAGAAAGCCATAAGGTGATTATAAGTAGAATGGAAGAGAAAATGCAGGGTCTACCATGCAGCAACAGTAAAGTCAGGGATCTCTGCCACAAATAGGATCCAATCTTGAGATCTGCCATAGATGAATCTAAGACCAAATTCAGATTCAGATTAGATCTAAGGGCATCCCTAGAGAAGATCCTGGAAAGATCCTGGTCATATGTTATCATATGACTTCCTAAAAGGAATATTTTGAATAAAAGGAGAAATTTTAAGCTAGGGTTTTGCATTAGAGGTTTCTTGTGCATAATTACATGACTAGACTTGGTGCTGAAGTGTCACTTTGTAATACTAATCATCTGTGTCTCTGATCCAATCAGCATCCATGTAGCCCAGTAGATCCATCTTGATAAACTTCTTATAGATAAGTTATATATCCATTATTCCATACAAGTAATGGTAAATATATTTGAGGGCTATCCATTGTGATTTTTCTGGTATAGCAGCATGCCAGCTTAGTGTACCCACTGCAAAAGTAAGGTTAGGTCATGTTATGAGCATTGTATACATGAGACCACTGAGATCACTTTGATAGGCTTTCATATCAGCTGCAGCAGTGTTGTTCTTCAAGAGTTTGCTATTTATGTCCATTGGTGTTGTTATAGAGTATCAATTCATCATCCCAAAACATTCTAGGATAGTGTAGACATAGTATTGTTGGAAGAGGGAAATTGTTACTCTGTTTCTATCTTATGTAATCTTTATTCCTAGTATCTACTATACCTTGCCAAGATCTGTCATTTCATATTTGGCAGATAGAGCATCCTTGAAGTAGCTTATCTGCTTGCAATCCCTGGAAAAAATGAGTTTGTCATCAATATAGATGGCAACCAAAATCAACTGGCCATATTCCTTCTTGTAGAACAGACTATGATCAGCATTACTTTAAGTAAAATTGAGGAATTTGAAGAAATCATATAAAGTGTTGTATCAAGCCTTTGAGGCTTGTTTGAGGCTGTAGAGTGTGTGCCATAGATGCCAAACCTTGTTCTGATTCAAATAAAAGCCTGGAGAAGATCTTAAATAGATCTCCTTATCCAGTTTGCCATTGAAAAAAGCCAATTTGATGTCAACTTGGTATATTTCAAGATTGTACTGTGTGGAAAGGGCTAGTAGCATCCAGATGGTGGTGAATTTGGTAACAGGGGTGAAGATGTTCAGGTAGTTGAGTTTGTATTCCTGCACATATTCTTTTGCCACTAATTGAGCTTTGTAGCATTCAATTTCACCATTTGGACTGCACTTGATCTTAAAAACCCATTTTAAGTCAACTATCTTGCAATCATATGGAGGATTGACTTCTTTGTATAGGCTAATATTCTCAAAGGTCTTTAGTTCAGCCTTCATAGCAGCTCACCATGAGTTGCTGTCAGGGCAGTTTATGTTATGTCCTGTTATGTTAGACCCAGGTAGAGACTAGCATAGACCTTGCTGGCAAGAGTGGAGAGACTCTACCAAAGGTAAGCCTCAAGAATAAGGAGTAGGTAACAAATGAAGTGTTGTGCCTTAGTGGTACCAGCTACAGATACAGGGCTGTGCTAAAGTCAGATGCTAGAATGATTTGCTTTAGACTGGAGAGTGCCAGGTCATGAATAGTGGATTCCAAGTGCTAAATACAAGGACAAGGAGATATAAGGACTGTGAGATGGATTGCAAGGTAGAAGTAGCATAGGGAGAGAGGGAACATGAAGTATGCTACTTTATAGTACAGCTAGATAAGGTTTGAGCAGAGACAACTACAGTAATCATACTGACAGATAATAAGTAAAGTATCTGTGTGAAAATGGATGAAAAATGATGAAATAATTAAGAGTCAGCTGATTAAGAGATAGAATACCTGGGCAAAGGATGTAACAAGAGAGTGGAATCTATTGTAAAGAAGTGAACAAGAAAGCACCTGAGGTGTGTGAAGAGCAGAAGCTAAGCAGAAAAGTAAAAGAGAGAAAGAGAAGAGAAAAACATAACATTACCCCCCTCTGCTAGGGATGAAGGACCCTTGAAACCCTTAGAAGATATCATAGGAAGGGTCTGGGGAGCTGGTGATGTTGGCCCAGCCAACCTCATCAATGACATCATTGCAAAAGTCATCACCAGTATGATAGAAAAAAGAAGGGGGTGATAAAGTTGCCAGAGGGTGGTGGTACAACCCCTGAGAGTAATGGGAGCTGTGGGAGCATTGAGAGGAGCAGGAAAACCCATGAGAAGAAGTGCAGGAGGAACTGCAAGAGGAGGAGGAAGCCAAGGAGAAGACAAGGGGGTCAGTGACATAATGCTGAGCTGGGAAACAAGTCTGGGTATGTACAGGGTGCCAGCAGAGGCAGTAGAAACATTGGTAGAAGGAACAGTTGATGCAAATGTGTCCCAGGCATTGGCAGTGAAAGCATGCCTTACAAAAGCAAGGGTGAGAGGGGGAAAGGTGGCCTTCCCCATGAAGGCCAGTCCACCAGGCCTCAGCATGTTCTAGGGCATTGAGCTCATCATCATTGAGAGGAAAAGAGGATGTGGATGGGGTAGAAGGAATATAGCCACAGGCTATAGCAAGTTCTTGCATGTATTGGTTGAGATCAGTAAGGAATTTGCCCATCTTCAATTGATATGTGAGGTTTTTGATGTTTAAGAGGAGTTCTTGATGAATGAAGGTAAGAAGGGCTTGGGTGAGTGAGACCCATGTGTGGGGAATATGGGCAAGAGCAGTGGTAAAAAGAGATAGATAAAGGAGCTGCATATAAATTTGATAAATTAGCCACAAGGGCAAGAACATGTTAAGGTGGGAGCTAATGGGGGTGATAAGGTGGGAGTCCATGATAAAGATTATAACCTAGTGGAAATAATTGGAAGAGAAGGCACCATAATGCAGGGCATAGGCAGAGAATATTATGATATTGTTATTGAACATTATGCAATAGAACAGTATAACCCTAATCAAGGGCAGTGATGTCAGTGTTGATGTTATGAGAGTAAAGCAAGAGTAAATGAGTATTAAGACACTGCACTAGATGATACAAGTGCTCAAGACTGGGGCTTGAGATATGCTAAAGCCACAGTATTTATACAGTATAGAAAAGTGCACAGACCAAGACCCTGATGGGAATTCTCCCACAGACCCTAAGGCACCATCAAAAAGAAGAAAAGTATTTATGAGAATAGCCAATGGCTGAAAAGAAGCAGAGCTTTTAAAATGAAAGAAAATGGAAATAAAATGCAGGCTGAAGGCATGAGGCTAACTCTATGCCCTGAGTCTAGACCTGTCATGTGACTTGTCATGTGCCTTGATAAGATAAAAGATTAGATAACCACATGGAAAGATAAGATAAAATCATGTGATCAAAGTTTGAAAAATGCAGACTATAACACTACCCCCTTTTTAGATCTTAGATTTCAGACAAGATACCTTTCATGGTACAGCTTGCATATATGTTTTATAGAGTTTAAACACAGAACAGAATATAGCCAAATCCATGGTAAATAGATATTAAGAAGCAGAAGAATAAAGCTTGTGGAATTCTTCTATGAGTTTAGGAGCATTAGCTAGATCATTCTTTGATTGCCAGGTATGATTATTTATGCCATATTCTGTTCAATAAACAAGATATTCCAGTTTGCCTTTTCAGACATGCAAATTTGAAATGCAACTAGCAGATGCATTGATCTAAAACCTAAACATCTATCCTTGGTGTGTGTAAACTAATTCCTGAGTAGTAGCTTTGAACTTAGAGCTACCAGAACTAGGCAAGAAGAATAAAGAGAAGTAAAAGCCAAGGGACTTGTAGAACTGGAAGATTCAAGTGTGCAAGACTGGAAAACCCCAGGCTTGAGCTGACATCCTTATATATTGCTACCATATGTGCACAGACCATGTAAATAGTGCTGGCCCTAAATAATGTACAGTAAGCCAACCAATGGCAGAAAGAGAGCAGGGACCTAGAAATATAGTAGAAAATAATGAGACATGACATTAGAGTCTAGATTACTCTAGACTTGTGACATGTGAAGAAGTGAAATAGTGAAGAGGTAAAATGTGAAATAATGAAAGTGTGAAAAGGTGATGATGTGAAATGGTCACATGATGTGACAATGTAAAAAGCTACAGTGGTGAAAAGAAAGTGTCAAAAAAGTAAAAATTGAAAAAGTGCATTATAATAAAATCAACAATATGATCCACTTTATATTCAGCATGTTCTTTATCTGTTACTACAATTGGATCTGGGATAAAAATGTCTTGGCCTCTTAAAGAAGAAAAATAAGGTTTGTATTATAAATGTAACATTTACTAGCAGAAGGGTCACATGACAAGCATGTGACTGTGAGACTTTATTGCCAAACAAGGATAAACCCTAGGATATGGTTGAGTTGTTTATTCAGAGTATTCCTCTGGGATTTAGGCACAGCTTATGAAGTTGGATCTAGTATCTCAGATAACAGGTGCTCTCCTGATCTTATCTCTGATGAATCTGGATCTTAATCTAGATAAGGGTCAGATCTGATCATGGCAGATCTCCAGATGGGATCTCCTTGGCCTTATGGCTAAGGGTATGATTTAATCTCCACTCACCCTAAACCCTGACCTTTCATTCTACATAGCCTCTCCCTTGATATACCCCTTTACTGCATGGTCCATTTGGTCATACCCTTTACCCTTGCCCTATGCCCTCTTACTATATTTGGTATTATGCTGGATACACTGGGTGGTCTGTGCATGCTTAGGATTAGTATAAGTAGCAGGTAGTTCCTTGGTTTTGGCTTCCCAGCCTTAACCACTTGTTTCTCTTGTATATTGTCCTCATAGTGTTGCCTACCAATACAGGCTAGTCTTTGAGTCCTAACTTGTGCTATGGCTCCTCAGGCTTTGCTACCCTGAGTTCACACACTGTCTTCATTCTATTCAATCTGAATCTGACAATGAAACTGATGCACCCTCTCAAGGCAGACCATTTAGGGTTAGGATGGATTATTCAGAAGATCAACACCATAACAGTTTGATCCATGAGATATTGACAGTAGGGTAAATACATATTGTAGATGGCAGTTTAAGATGAACTGCATGCAGAATTACTTCAAGGATCTCAAAAGGACCAATTCATTTTTTTGTCAATTTCTTTGGAGGATAAGGAAGTGTCAGGTCCTTTGTTGATAACAAGATTAATTGTCCTTTCTTGTATTCTGGCATTGCTTTTGTATTTTGTTTTTTCATGTAAGCCTTTATATTTTCGAGTGCTTCCTTAACTTCTTTGAAAGATTTGGATATATCTTATAAAAAATAAGAGAAGAATGTGGAATGAGGAAGAGCTTTGAAACCCAATTGTGGATAATATGTTTTTGTGATTTCAAAAGGAGTGGTTTGAGTTGAAGTGGAATAGAAATTGTTATGATGATATTTGGCAATTTTGAGCCAATCTGCCCATTGTATTATAATGCACTTTTTCATTCTTACTCTTTTTGGACTTATCTTCTCACTACTGTAGCTCTTCACATTGTCACATCATGTGATCTCTTCACATATTCACACTTTCACACTTTCACCACTTCACCTTTTTATCTCTTCACATTTCACATCTTCACAAGGCACAGGTCTAGAGCAATCTAGACTATGGTGTCATTTCTCATGTTTGCATCATGTACTTCTAGATCCCCACTCTCTTTATGCTATTGGATGGATTACTATACACTACTTTAGGGCCAGCACTATTTACATGGTCTGTGCACATTATGTAGCAATATATAAGGAGGTTGGCTCAGGCCTGGGTTTTCCCAGTCTTGTATACTTGAATCTTGTTGTTATAGTCTGCAATTTTCATTTTTTAATCACATGACTTTATCTTATCTTTCCACATGGTTATCTAATCTTTTATCTTATCTAGGCACATGACAGGTCACAT
>JBBPKN010000998.1:0-23538 GCA_038089275.1 Pulveroboletus cf. rosaemariae | reverse complement strand
GATTATCTAAGGAGGGAATGGAGATATGAAAGGAGTTGTCTCATAAGCAAAGCAGGTGCCAATGCATCCTGGATACAAATGGAGATGTCAGAGGAGACAATGTCAAATAATGTCAAACTGAAACTAAATGATGACAGGGAGAAGCAAGGCACAAAGAAACAGGAACAGGAAGTGAGATTGGAGGAGCTACAGAGTTGTATCAAAATGGTATGGAGTTAGCATAGGTAAAGTTGTAATCAATCATTAGGAAGGAAAAGATGGAGGTAAAGGGAACTAGGAAATATACAGCTTAAAGCATGAAAGTAACTAGAGTTGCACTGGAGACATAGCAGAGTTGACCTGTTGGCATGGGATGTGACAAGTTCTGGTGCAGTAAGCATACATGAATAGAAAGCAACAGGGCAGACCTTATTGTTTGGGCACCAGAGTGAGAGAATTCCAGTGATTGTATAGTCTAAAGCATCAGTCTCAACAATGAGGGGAGCATTAGGAACCCAATGGGTCAGAATAGGAGCAGAAGTAAAAGCATACTTGAGGTACTGAAAGGTAGTATAACAAGAAGCATCAAAATCCCAATGAGCAGACTTGTGGGTAAGATGAGTCAGGGAAACAATGATGTCAGAGTAGCTCTAGATGAAGTGGCAGTAGAAATTAGTGAAACCAAGAAAAGACTGAATATCTCAAACTTTGCAAGGCTCAGGCCAATCCAGGATGAATTGAACCTTTTCAGGGGACATAGTGAGCTCTAAAGGAGAGAGCTGGTATCCAAGATACTCAGTGAAATTGGTATGGAATTTGCATTTCTTGGGTTTGGTGAAGAGGCTGTGTTTCCAGAGGCAGTGGAGGACTTCATGGACATGCTTGGTATGAGATGTTCAGTCAGTGGAGAAAATTAGGATATCATCCAAATAAACAATTACAGAAACATCAAAAAGATCAGCAAAGATAGAATTGACAAACCACTGGAAAGCAGCAGGGGCATTGGTGAGCCCAAATGGCATGACAAGCCACTCATATGAGCCATAGCACATATAGAAGGAGGTTTTCCACTCATTACCCTTAGCAATGTGAACTAAATGATAAGCATGCCAAAGATCAAGCTTGGTATAGATAGTTGCACAGCTCAGAGCATCAAGGAGATTGGAGATGCACAGAAGAGAGTAGTGGTCTTTCTTTGTGATCTTGTTGAGTTCTTGGAAATCTACACACAACCAGAGGGATCCATCCTTCTTTTGGATAAAGAGAACAGGGGCAGCATGAGTGGATGTAGAGGGTTGGATGAAGCTGGTAGTGAGATATTCATCTAGGAAAGTTCTGAGTGCTTCAAGCTCAGAGAGTGACAGGGAATAAATGGTGCTGATAGGTAGAGAGATGCCTTCTTTCAGATCAATCTTCAGGTCAAACTTGCAGTGGGGGGCAAGAGTAGATGCCTTGCTTTTGCAAAACACATCAGCAAAGTCATGGTATTTCTGAGGAACACCAGAAAGATTAGCTGGAGAAGGTGCTATGTTGTTGATTTCAGATGTGATATGATAAGACTGAACAAACCCAATCAAGGGTAAGGCAAAGAGTAATGGAATAAAGGAGCCACTAGTGAGGCCACCTGCAGTAAAGATACAAGTGCTTAAGACTGGGGCTTGAGACATGCTAAGACTACAGTATTTATATGGTACAGAATGGCACACAGACCAAAACCCTGATGAGAAGATTCCCACAGACCCTGAGGCACCATCTGTTACAAACGCTATCGTGCAGTCACCTGACAAGCAAGTGACCGTGGGACTTCATTGCCAAAACAAGACAAACCCTAGGTTATGGTTGAGCACTCTTATTTAATATTCTATTCGCATGGTTGGGGTTACACTTATGGTTGGATCTAGTATCTCAGATGACAGATACATCTCCCGATCGGATCTCCGATGAATCTGATCTCGATCCAGAAGAGGGTCAGATCTGATCATGGCAGATCTCTAGATGGGATCTCCTCGGCCTCATGGTTGAGGGTATGGTTTAATCTCCGTCGACCCTGATTTCTATTTATATTTAGATCCCCTTCCCTTCCATTCTCCCACCTCCTCATGTTGATACATCCCCCTTCCGCATGGCCCATTTGGTCATACTCTTAGTAAGCACGCCCTATGCCCAGTTCCCATATTTAGATGTTCCCTTTGCCCTGGACCTGGTCCGTGCGCACTTGGGATTAGTATTTATACAGTAGTTGACCGAAGACTCGAGACCCCAGTCTTGAGCACTTGTATTCTAGTATGCCTTTACCTAGCATCTAATCAAGTGGCTACTCTGGATCTCCTGGCTTGTCTTTCATTTCTACTGCTGTTATTCCTTCATCATTATCGTCGCCCAAAGCAGCAAGCCAGCCCTACTTTAGGGTTAGGATCAGAAGCCTTATCGTAACCGAAGAGTCACCGGCCTGAACATCAGGACAGAGTCACAGTCTTAGTTGAGAAGAGCCGAACGTAACACCATCAAATGGAAGAGAAGCACTCATGAGAATAGCCAATGGCTGAAAAGAAATGAGGCTTTTAAAATGGAAGAACAGCAGAAATGAAAAGCAGGCTGAAGACATGAGGCTAATCCTATGCCCTGGATCTAGACCTGTCATGTGACCCGTCATGTGCCTAGATTAGATAAAAGATTAGATAACCACGTGGAAAGATAAGATAAGATCACATGATCAGAAAAACGAAAAAGTGAACTATAACAGAAGGGACAATGGAAGCAGAATGGAGATGACTCTCTGGGAATTAGAGTTGCAGACAGAATGGAACTGAGCCATCAAGGCTACAGGCACATGTGAATGCTAATAAGCTGAGTAGCTTGATTGACAGAGGTTTGGGGTCAGGGGAACATAGTAAATCAGGTTCAGAGTTAGCTTGGGTTGGAAAAACCAGAAGCTGCAGAGGAGAGCTCAGGAGTATTGGCATGTTTGATTCAGATGATCAGAATAAGATATGACTTGATACCCAGTCAATCAACAGATTGTGGCAGGCAAGCCAGTTGTGTTCTAGAACAAGAAAACTAGATTTATCTAATGAAGTGACATAAAATGTCATTGGTGTTGCAGTAGTGATGTCAGATTTTATACAATGGCAATCTAACCCTAATCAAGAGCTTGATGATGTTGGTTTTGATGAGAGATAAAGCAGATGAATGATATAAGCAGAAGCCCTAGTGAGACCACTTGACCAGAAGGATACAAATGCTCAAGACTGGGACTTGAGTTGTGCTAAAGCTACAGTATTTATACAGTACAGAATAGTACATAGACCAAGACCCTGATGGGAATATTTCCATAGACCCTGAGGCACCATCAAAAAGAAGAGAAGCACCTGTGAGAATAGCCAATGGCTAAAAAGAAGCAAGGCTTCTAAAATAAAAGAAGATGAAAATGAAATATAGTCTAAAGACATGAGGCTAACTCTATGCCCTAGGTCTAGACCTGTCATGTGACCCATCATGTGACTAGATTAGATAAAAGATTAGATAACCATGTGGAAAGATAAGATAAGGTCACATGATGAAAGTTTGAAAAATGTGAACTATAACAATTGGAGTAATATAACTGGTTTCAAAACAAACAGAAAGATCAATGGTATTTATAATTATAGAATTGAAAGAGCCATCAAAAAGTCAGCTGCAAATGGAGAAACAGAATAAGTCAGAAGGCTATAGGTACTGACTAACTTGGTGTCTACAAAGCAATCTGAAGAACCAGAGTCAATTAGGGCAGAAAATGAAGGAATTTCATGTGAAACAAGGGTAACAAGAGGCATAAGTGAAGCATTATCTAAAAAAATGGACACATTAAGTCTAATCTCCAGTAAAGCACAGGAAGGATTAACACAACCTATAGCCTGTGTGGAGTCACAGAGGCTGCAGACTATTTTTTCACCTCTGAGGCAGAAGCCTCTGGTTTGGTTTCCAGAGTGGAGGTCTTGGCAGTGTAAGCTTTGGCTACCTTGAAGAAAGACTTGGGGCAGTCCTTTGCTATATGCCCCATGATACTGCAGAACAAACAGAGGTGATTCTCCAGTTGATGCTTGCATTCTTTAGCAGTGAGCTTACTGTCCTTACCAAGCTTGGATAATAAGTCCTGCTTCTGGGAAATGGATGACTTGGAGAAGCTGGAGGAACTAGCTGACTTGTTCTTTGATTCATTAGAGCTGGACATCAAAGCAGAGGGTATGGAAGATTTATCAAATGATTTGGATGGGTAAGATGATTTTCCTTGTCAGCTGATTTTGGATTTGTGCTCCTAGTAATGAGCATCAATGGTCTGAGCAAGCTGGTGCAGCTCAATGAGTGTCAGGGACTTTCCATCATGGAAAAGGTCATCTTTGATGCAGTCTGAAAGACCATTATAGAAGTAGTGGCAAAGGGCACCTTCTCCATAACCCTGGACTTGAGATACAATTCTGTTAAACTCAACTATATATTTGTTAATTTGTTAATCATCCTTCATAGTCAACTGATCTAGCTGGTGCTCTGCATCTCCAACCAGGTCATGGGATCTAAAGTTGGTCCAGAGTTCCTGAATAAACTCCTTATAATCATCCATCCACAAGAGATGGAGGTCAGGATCTTCAATAAGAAGAAGGTTAGGCTCAAACCATTTCAATGCCATGCCCTTAAGGTAGGACTGAGCATAAGTGACCTTGGCTTGGTCATTTGCAAAGGCTTTCAGACAATCCTGGAAGTTTAACTTGCATTGCATCAGAAAAATGCAGAGCTTCCAGAGATCAGTTCCATTGAACTGGTCCAATTCACATACTTTGGTATGCTGCAATGTTTCAGGGGTATGACAGGAAGAGCAAGCTAATCTGCAAATGGTGCTAGCAAGATCAGTGATAGTATCATGGTGAATGGGAATAGGTTCCAGATCTGGGAAAGGTTCAGGGTCATTCTCTGGAATATTAGAATACCCATTGGAGGGGTCATCTCTGGGGTCATCTGGTACTCCTGGCTGGGCACCACAGTTGTCAGGGGTGTGATGAGGTTGGGGAACCTTGGAACCATCAAGGACTTCATTAACTGGAGCACTAGATATAAAAGAGTAGGAGGAAGCAGGAGCCTGTGAGGCCAAGCCTGGGGCATGGCAGGCAGAGAAACTCTTGAACTGATCAAGGACAGCGCAAGAGTGAGCTCTAGTTACATGGATAGACATGATAGCAGTACCAGCACAAGTGAAAGTTTGAATATACTGTTATAAAGTTGTGACATACTCTGGGGGTACTCTGGATAACTCTGGAGTGAATGGGGCTTGGCTTTACCTTATATGGTGTGTCCTTATGCTAGTACTGGGTACCCCAATTTATGAAGGGGTTGAAAACTATTAAAGGTCCAGGAAAGGCTATAGGGCTTTTCCCAACAAGAGATATGACATTGAGTTGTGAAGTAAGTCATGAGACTTAGTGTAGGGTATGACATCAAGTCATGAAGCAGGAGAGGGTCTAAGGGAATTGTAACATCATGTTATGATCAATATTCAAACTGAAGTACAAGATACAGAGCTACAGTACTTATATCTCAGAGAGGCAGATTATCTAAGGAGAAAACAGAGATATGAAAGAAGTTGTCTCATAAGTGAAGCAGGTGCCAATGCATCCTGGATATGAATGGAGATGTCAGAGAAGACAACATTAAATAATGTCAAACTGGAAACTAAATGATAATAGGAAAGGTGAGGCAGAAAGGGACAGGAACAGGAACAGGAAGTGAAATTGGAGGAACTATGGAGTTGTATTGGAATGGTATGGAGTTAGTGTAGATAAAGTTGTAATTAATGTTATGTAGGAAAAGACAGAGGTAAAGGGAACTAGGAAATATGCAGCTTAAAGTGTGAAAGCAACTGGAGTTGTACTGGAGACATAGTGGAGTTGACCCATTGGCACAGGATATGACACTCACCAAGAAGGCAACTGCCTGGTCTGCTGCTCAGAAAGCCTTCAATTCTTTCAAGGCCATTTTTCTCTTGCAACTGGTCTTGCAAATGCCAGATCTCTCCTGCCCCATTGCTATCACCACCAATACCTCTGCTTCTGCCTTAGATGGCATCCTTCTCCAGACCAATGCCAATGATAACTGGCATCCCTGTTCCTACCTCTCTCAAACCTTTTCCACTGCTAAATAAAACTATGATATCTATGACCATGAACTCCTCACCACTATCTGCACTCTCAAAGCCTGGAAACAATACCTTCAGGGCTTTTTATTCCCTATTCAGGTTTTTACTGATCATAAAAACCTAACTTACTTTAAATTCCCTCAGAAACTCAACCACTGCCAAGCCTACTTGTTATAGTCTTTAATGTTGGACTTGGTACAGACAAGAGCTAACCCTAATCAAGGGCTTATGATGTCAGTGTCAATAAGAATGAGAGTAAAGCAAAGCAAATGAGTATATAGAGGCACTTGCACTAGATGGTACAAATGCTCAAGACTGGGCTTGAGACATGCTAAGGCTACAGTATTTAGACAGTAGAGAAAGGTGCATGGACAAAGACCCTGATGGAAATTCTCCCACAGACCCTGAGGCACCATTAAAAAGAAGAGAAGCAACTGTGAGAATAGTCAATGGCTAAAAAGGAGTGGAACTTCTGAAATGGAAGAGAATGGAAATTAAATACAGGCTGAAGACATGAGGCTAACCCTATGCCCTGGGTCTAGACCAGTCTTGTGACCTATTATGTGCCTAGATAAGATAAAAGATTAGATAACCACATGGTTAGATAAGATAAAGTCATGTGATTGAAAATTGAAAAATGCGGACCATAACACTGCTGGCTGCTTGACATTGCTGACTTTGACCTGCAACTGTTCCATGTTGCTGGTTCCTCCCTTGCTAGTTCTGATGCCTTCTCCCACTGCCCTAATTGCTGTCCTGACATCTCTTCTGACAATCAGGCAGTTACCCTTCATTCTTCTTCCCTCTTTATCAATCTCATTAATGTGGACCTTTATTTTCACATTGAAAAACACCTCCTCAATGACCCCCTATGCCTCTCTATCCTTTAAAAGCTGGATGCTTCCACTAGCAAAAAATTCCTCCACTTCCATACCTCTGATTGAAAGGAAGTTAATGGCCTTTTCACCTATAATGGTTGTATTTACATTCCCCAGTATGCCACCCTCCATTGCTCTATTCTTTAATAATGTCTTGACCACCCTTCTGCCAGTTACCCAGGTTATCTCAAAACCTGCCAACTCATCTCCACCAAATTCTGGTGATCAGGCCTTGCCACTTATTAATATGTGATCTTTACATGAGGGCTTACTGCTACTGCTAAATAAGCTGGACTCATCCTAACTCTAACCCCATCTTAAGGTGCTTCTTTTACTATGTGAGCTTTTGTGGCTAGTGGCTTTAATGTTATGGTGTTGGTTTCTAAACAACTTGTCCTGACTCTAAATAATCTGCCTTGAGAGAGAGTGTCAGTTTCAGTATTGAATTCAGATTGAATAGAGAGAGATCAGTGTGGGCTCAGGGTAGCAAGGCCTGAGAAGCCATTGCACTGAGTTAGGATCAAAGGTAGCCTATATTGTATGGCAACACCTAAGAGATAATATACAAGATAATAAAGTGGTTAAGGCTAGGGAGCCTTAATACAAGAACTACTCTACTATTTATACTAGTCTCAGATGTGCATAGACCACCAGTGAGTCCAGCATAAATACTAAATAAGGGAATGGGACATAGGGCAAGGGTAAAGGGTATGACCAAATGGGCCATGCAGTAAAGAAGTGTATCAAGAGAGAGGCTATGTAGAATGAAAGGTCAGGGTTCAGGGTAAGTGGAGATTAAATCATGCCCTCTGCCTTGAGATTAAGGAAATCCCATCTAGAGATCTGCCATGATCAGATCTGACCCTCATCTAGATCAAAATCCAGATTCATTGGAGATTAAATCAGAAGATGATCCTGTTATCTAAGATGCTAGATTCAATTATATAAGCTATGCCCAAATCCCAGGGGAATACTCTGAAGACAACTCAACCATATTCTAGGGTTTATCCTTGTTTGGCATAAAAGTCTCACAGTCATGTGCTTGTCATGTGACTCTTCTGCTAGGAAACTGTTTGTTTATAACACTATTCCCTCTTCAAGAGTAAGATTCCAAATCACCTGAGCTTTTTGTTTAAGCTTCTTGCAACCCATCATTGGAGTACAGTGTTATTGTTGCTCTGAAACTCTGATATAAATAAGAAAAGAAAAGAAAAGTGTGCATAGGCCAAGAAACTCTGAGGTTTTGAAGATCACAAAAAAGTACTTATTCTTGAGAGAGTACTTGAACTCCTGTGTCATTCTTCATACATTAATGATATCTTCTCCTAGAAGAGGGGGTTCACTACATTCACCTATCATCTCTATTATCCCCTCTTTAGATTTCATCATCCCAATGAAATATGCTTTAAAATGAGCAAGTGATTTTAAGGTGATGATTACTCTCATTTAGAAAAAAATTCATGAATTTTGACACTTTCCTTCTTTGCTTTCTTTGAAAGTACTGGTATGTTTCAACCAGACTCTTGTTTTAACAAGATCTCAAATCAAATAAATGACTGAGTGGTGGATTGTCAAATAAACAAAGGAATTGGAATTAATAAATATGTGGCCTAGAAGTTTGATAATGCAACTTCTTGCATTACTGCCTCTGAAAACTCTGAATAAACCTTTTATAGTTATGCTAAGGACTTGGTCCATTAGAGATATTTAATCTTGATAACTTTCTAGACTCTTGCAGAGGTATGCCTGATAACCTTCTGACTTTTTATACTTGCTCATGTACTATCTTGATCAATTCTTGACAACTTTCATCACAGAGGTGTGCCTGATTACCTTCTGACTTTTTCCACTTGCAACTACTTGCTTATCTCATTTAAATCTGTAAATTGTAGTTTGAAGTTGTTGCAAACTAAGGGTTTCTCAGAAGAACCCATAACACCAAAACAGTTTCAAGTTGTGCTTAGAATTCTTGCTGACTCAAATACTAAATTTTTCAGTTACTTGCTTAGATAACTAACTGCTTCCATATGAAGACTAACTGCATTGTCATTAGCTTTCACTTACTTAACCTTTTTTCTTGTCTAAACTCTGAAACAATAGTTTAAGGACATTATGGTCTGATCTTGTTCCACTATCTTGAGCTTGTTCTGATAACTTCTGATTATCACTTTGCTCCTAAGTATGGAGGAAACACTCTGCAGCTACTTTATCCAAATCATTTCCTGCAGGGAATAGATCATTGGACAGCCCACATTCTCTTTTCAATGTCAGCAAATTGACTTTCATATCTTCCCAGATTGAACTCTTGATTGTTTCACTTAATCCTTGTTGAAATACTTATCAACTTTCCTCATCAAATACTCTTTGCTCTTTAATACCTGATATATGATGTACAAAACTAGATGGCACTGTGAATCTTCTTTAACTTATACTTGTCAACTTTCTTCCTGGAATTACTTTTGATAATGCAGATGTAGAACTGCCTCTGAAATAGTTTTAAATCATTTCAGATTCTTGCAAACTCCTTGCAATCACTTTCTACTCAGAGATAAATCTCCTTTTGTCTGATAATACTTATTCTCTCTGAAAATGACTTTCTTCAGATCTGCTTCTCTTTATGTCCATGGCTGAATACTTGTTTCCTTGTGCTTGACTATTTTCTTCATCAGGCATTCTCTGAATATAGCATAATCAAGCATTGAAATCTTTGTCATTATCCCCTCTTCAGGGGTATCTTCTAGCAAATAGACTTTTCTTGACAATCTTCAATTGGTTAAATGATGGACTAAACCACCTGAATTTCCTGCTAGAAATCTCCTGACTGATTCTTGCTCAGTTACACTTCTCTGATTTCCTGTGAATAAAAACTCCTTGAACTCCATTGAAGAGTAAACCATCAAATATCCTCCCAGTCTCCAAGACTTAATTATCCAATCTATCCTGACAAGACAGTCATTATTATTGATCTTCTTCAACTTCTTCAGAATTCTTCTTTACAGCACTTCTTTGCTCTTTTCCACTTTCTACTCATGGAGCATTGCTCAACACTTTTGTCTATATACTCAAAGACTTGCTTTCTCTTTTCAGCTACTCCCTTTCTACTCATCAAGGCCCTAGATGTGACCTCAACTTTTGTTTGATTTCACTTACTCCAAGACTCTGATAGTTTAATGTTATCTCAGACCTATTTAGTTTATAGTCATTATGGACTCTTCTTCTTCCTTCACCAAATGTTAGAATGACTTTATGATTGGAGTGAATCTTCTCATATCCTCCCAAATAGCTAGATGTCTTCTTTGATCAAGGCCATCAATTTTCCAATCTAAGTCTTGCACTTAGTTCCAGAACAGATTCTTTATTTATAGACATCATGGTCTGTTTAACCTAAACTCCTTCATAAACAGATCATTCTTGGTCTTGTTTTGATTCTTCCTCATACAAGGCTTCCTTAATCAACTTCATCAAACTTTCTTTTCTTTAATCTGAGTCTTTAGTCTACTTAAAAACCAGCTTGATGATACTGGCAAACAAAATTTGATCTCCAGACATTTCTAGATGAGAATGCCCAAAGTCTAAAGCAAATGGTATGGTTTTGCTCTACTTTTCACTAAAGTTACTTTTTCAAGTTGTTAGTTTAACAATAGACTTCTAAGCTTGTTAATGTTTTTCAACTTGAGCCAATCTACCAGTAATCTTCCAGAGGTTGTCAATTTTCCACATTCTGAATATAAAGTAGAGTGTTTGCAGTAAGTACCCACAACTGGAATAATTTGATAACTTTTTTCCTTAGGCTTCTAGTCTGTAACTAAGCCTTCCACCTTTGGTACTTTGGTTCTATATGATCTAACAAGTGATGATGGTCTATGATGATTTCACTTTATGACAGTTTGACAATTATCAATTTTGATGACAAGGGTTATATGACACCCATAAACAGTGGCAAGAGAGGATGGGCTCTAGATGAAACCCAGATGTGAACCACAGTGGCCAATAGGCTTGCATCCATGTGAAAGCATCTTAAGGCATTCTCTAGAACTAAAAGAAATGGCCTTTTTAGGATATGCCCAGATTCTAATGAAAATTATAGATCCTGAAGCATTTTCAAGAGTTACTCAGCTCCCTAACAACAAGATAGTTTTCAAAACCTTTTAAGGACTTGCTTAGGTCCATAAGTAGTTTTAAGATGTGCTCAGGTCCCAATGTCAGTGTCAGAATAACAATGTGTAAAGTGGTACATTTCTTCATTTTGCTAGTGATATAAATTCTTTCTTTATCATGAAACCTTGAAGATGTTAATAAGCTCTGAGCCAAACAAACACTTTGCACCTGGTCAAGTAAGGGCTAGCCTTAACCAAGTGTTACAGTATTGGTTTCTAAATGACTCATCCTAACCCTAAACAATCTGCAAAGGTTGGTTTTAGTATTGGATTTAGATTGAATAGAGAGAGATCAGTGTAGGCTCAGGGTAGCAAGGCCTGAGAAGCCATTGCACTGAGTTAGGATCAAAGGTAGCCTATATTGTATGGCAACACCTAAGAGATGATGTACAAGATAATAAAGTGGTTAAGGCTAGGGAGCCTTAATACAAGAACTACTCTACTATTTATACTAGTCTCAGATGTGCACAGACCACCAGTGAGTCCAGCATAAATACTAAATAAGGGAATGGAACATAGGGCAAGGGTAAAGGGTATGACCAAATGGGCCATGCAGTAAAGGGGTATATCAAGGGAAAGGCTATATAGAATGGAAGGTCAGGGTTTAGGGTAAGCAAAGATTAAATTATGCCCTCTGCCTTGAGGTTGAGAAAATCCCATCTAGAGATCTGCCATGATCAGATCTGACCCTTATCTAGATCAAAATCCAGATTCATTGGAGATTAGATCAGAAGATAATCCTGTTATCTAAGATACTAGATCCAACCATATAAGCTGTGCCCAAACTCCAGGGGAATACTTTAAAGACAACTCAACCATATTCTAGGGTTTATCCTTGTTTGGCATAAAAGTCTCACAGTCATGTGCTTGTCATGTAACTCTTCTGCTAGCAAACTGTTCATTCATAACATCTAACTAGGCAATAATAAAAGGAAAGAATAAAACCATAGACTAGAGTTAAGTCAAAAAAGAGGTTCCTTGTGCATAATTACATGATGTCATGTGACCAGTTCTGGTGCTGCAGTGTCACTTTGTAACACTTATGTTTGCAACTATATTACTGGCTGCCCAGTCTACCAACAGAATAAGGCTAACACTTGCCCCTTTATTTCTGTGCTTTTATCTATCTGCTTCTCTACTACTTACCCCCCTTTCAATAGATCTCCTGTGATCTGATTACCAACCTTCCTCTATTCTCTGGCTTCAATGCTTTGTTGGTCATGGCTGACCAAGGGCTTATAAAAGGGGTAATTCTCTGCCCCATAGTTAAAACTATTACTGTACAAAATATCACCACCTTGTTTTTCCACAAAGTCTTTCTTTTGAAATGCCTTCTTGACATTGCTGCCTTCCTAACCCTAACCTTGGTAAGTGCTTCTTCCTATTCTACTATCTGGCTTTTGTACTAGTGGCCAGAAACTAGACAAAGATACAAATGAGAATTGCTATCCACTATAGAGTTATTGGATTATGTAAAAAAGCCACTACAGGTAAAGGTATTATAAAGTAATACTTCAGCATCAGTTCTAGTCACATAATCTCACATGATTGTGCACAAGAAACTTCTTATGTGAAACTCTAGTCTGTGATTTGCTTCTTTTCTTAAAGTTATTCTTGCAATAATCATATAATAGGTTATCTAACATGGATTGTCCCAGGATCTTCACTGATTATGCCCTAGATCTTATCTTCATGGATCTCTCTGGATCTGAATCTAGATCTAAGATGCATCTGTGGCAGATCTCTAGATTGGATCTTATCTGTGGCAGAGATTCCCATTCTTATAATGTAGTTATGTTCAACTCTGCACTTTCATTCAATTAATCTCCATTTATCCTCATGGCTTACTGCAGGTAGTTAGTCATTCCTTAGTCATGCCCTATGTCCTATTCTCTATTATAGTAAGAGATTTCATATTAGTGTACATAGATAGCCTGATTTGTGCACCAGTTCCTGGAATATATAAAGGCAAGGGTGGCAAGCTGGGTTTCCCCAGTCTTGCTCACTTGAGCCCTGATTTAGTTCCATATCTAAGGTCTAGTACCTTTTCCAGATCACTGGCTTTACCTCTTGTGCTTTCCCAAGTGATCCAATAGCTCTGTAGTGGCTAGCAAGTGCTTACTTATATTCTCTTGCCTAGTTCCTGGCCACTAGCACAAAATCCAGATAGCAGGATATGAAGCACTCACCAAGGTTAGGGTTAGAAAGGCAGCCAATGCCAAGAAGGCATTTCAAAAGGCCAGGGATCTGGAAAAGGTACTAGATCTCATATATAAAAACTAAACCAGGACTCAAGTAAGTATTACAGTTATAATCTTGAATAATATGCAGAGGAGCAATAACCCTAATCAGGGGCTTAACAATGTTGATGTTGGTATGATGAAAGTAAAGCAAAGATATTTGAGTAAGACACTGTACTAGATATTACAAGTGCTTAAGACTGGGGCCTAAGATATGCTAAGAATACAGTATTTATACAGTATAGAATGGCATACAGACCAAGACCCTGATGGGAATATTCCCACAGACCCTGAGGCACCATTGTAAAGAAGAGAAGCACTTGTAAGAATAGCCAATGGCTAAAAAAGAGCAAGGCTTCTAAAATAAAAAAGAAGCAAAGAAGAATGGAAATGAAATACAGGCTAAAGACATGAGACTAACCCTATGCCCTGGGTCTAGACCTGTCATGTGACTTGTCATGTGCCTAGATAAGATAAACAATTGATAACCACATGGCAAAGATAAGACAAGGTTATGTGATCAAATTTTTGAAAAGTATACTATAACACTACCCTCTTTTTAGATCTCAGATTCCAGATGAGACACAGCTAATGGTACAACTTCCATGTGGTTTTCATATGGTTTAAACAGTAAGCAGAATTGGAAGTGTTACATTTTCTCTTTTCCTTCTTTCTTTTCTTTTCCCTCTTTCCTAGCTTCTGCTCTTCTCGCACCTTTGGTGCTTTCTTGTTCACCTTCCACAATAGATTCTGCTCTTCTCATGCTCTAGCCCTGCCTAGACTGCTCTTTTGTTATGCCCTTTGCCCAGGCCTTCTATCTTTTAATCAGCTGACTTATAATCATTCCATCACCTTCCATCCATTTCTACATGGATATCTTACTTATCATTCATTAGCATGATTACTCATTACATCTCCACTCCAACCTTATTCATTGTACTATAAAGTAGCATACTTCCTGTCCTCTCTCTCTTTACACTACTTCTACCTTGTGATTACCTCACATGTCCTTGCATCTCCACTACTCCTTGTACCTATGTACATGGAATCCACTGTTTGTGTCCTGGCACTTATCCAGAGGATCATCAGCATCTGATCTTGGCACACCCCTGGGAGTGTAGTTGGTACTACTAAGGCACAACACTTTATTTGTCACCTTTCACTTGTCTTGAAGCTTATCTTTGGTTTGCTTCATTCTCTTAATTCACATCAAGGTCTATGCCTGTCCCTACCCAGGCCTAGCATAACAAAAGAAGTAGCATGTTCTACTTGCAGCTAGCATCACTCTAGTCTGCTCTCACCATTCTGCCCAAACAACCCTCACTGTTTGACTCTCTCTGAAGTGAGCCTCATGCCTCTACCTCAGATTCTCTCGAGTTTACTTCGGAATCTGAGAACCCATCTTCTCCAGATCACCCTTCCACACCAGAAAATATGCTCATGGACATTCTTGTCCCCTCTCAAGAAGAAGTATGAGAAGACCATGACCTTGCTCATGAACTCTCTTCTTCCTTGCAGATTCCCTGAGCCCAGACACCACCATCCTCCACTTCTGTTTGACGCCAACCTATGTTTACCCTTCCTCAACCTTGCCCTTGCCCCTCTCCTCCTACAACTATGTTGGGCTCTTCCACCACCAAGCCTATGGAACTTTGTTTCAGTGCCCCCAAGCACTTTGATGGTGACTGATCCAAGGCTGAGAACTGGCTGGACACAGTCCAGTTCTACCTCTTTGTTAACAGCACAGTCTACAACTCTAATAAAAAGAAGATTGTGTTTGCCCTTTTGTTTATGACTAAAGGGCCAGCACTGTTGTGGGCTGCAATGTACTGGAAACAGTGTATCTCTGGAATGACTGTCACAATGGGAAAATTTTCCACTTTTACCTCTGAGTTCCTGAAAGTCTTCCAACAACAGGACACTATCAATGCTGCTGTTCACTGGTTGGCAAATACACAGATGAAGCAGGGAAAAAAAGGCAAATGGACACCTTCCCTTGCTGAATACACTGCTGAGTTTCAGAACCAAGTTATTACAGCTAAAATCACTGACAACAACATCCTCATCAGTTATTTTGAAACAGGACTTGCATCCTACCTCTCCCATCACATCCATAACCTGAATACAATCCCTTCCACTATTGCTGAGTGGTATACTAAAGCTGCTCACTTTCAAGGAACTATGGAGCATGCCTGCTCTATAGAACAAAGGCAAAAGAATCCTCACGCATTTGCCTGGACCTCCACACCCCCCTCTATCATGTCCAAACTGGAAAAAGATCCAAATGCAATGGATGTTGATGCTGTAAAGAAGGGATGCCTAACTGAAGCAGGTAGGGCCTTCTGCATCAAGAATAAACTTTGTTTCAGATGCCAGAAATCCGGACATATAAACATGGCCTGCCTGAATTTCCCCACTTCTTCTTCCTCCCCCACCACCACCAAAGAAACTCCTTGTGTCAAGATGGTCTCTGCTGAAGAACCAATAATGAAGATCAAGGAGGTTAGCAATGATGAATTGGATGATGGGGTGGCAAGAATAGTTGTGAAGAAAGAATGGAAGAAGAAGACAGAAAGGCAGGGTTTTTAAAATGGAGTACCTCCCCTATGCAAGGTACTCCCTCATTCTCTTGTGCACCTGTACTTGTATCTGCTTCCAAGAAATGAAGATTGCGATTCAAGTCTCCCCTTCTACTCATGCCAAGAAAGTTGTAGCCACTCGTGCTCTCATTGATAGCAGAGCACAGATCAATTGCATTGACTGGGACTTTGTCAAGAAAAACCAGCTCCCCACTAAGAAACTCAATGAACCAATCATCATTCAGAACAGTGACCACTCCAAGAACAAAAAAGGCAAGATCACCTGAACTTGTGACCTCCTCCTATATATTGAACAGTCTGTTCTCCTGGTTTCCTGCTATGTCATTGCATGTGGGAAGGAGAACATCATCCTTGAACACCTGTGGCTTTGGGCCACAAATCCCACCATTGACTGGATGGCCAACATGCTCACCATTCCAGATACCCCCAATGACATCACTTATTGCATTAACTCTGTCCACAAACCCCAATTTAATGGACTCCTTGAAGATATTATCATCCCTCATGATGAACTCTTAGTCTGCTATCTGGACTATGTCACCCCAGAGCAATCCATTAATGATTCACTCTATAACTGCCACTCTAGCAGGATCTTAGATCACTGCTCCTCCTATCTCCCCAAGATTACCATTGCTTGGCTCACCACATCCACCAAGCTCACCATTGAGGCCAAAAAGGCCAAACCTAAGATGACTTTTCCCCCTGAATACTCTCAGTTCTCATCAGTCTTCTCTGATACTCTGAAAACCCTCAACCACCTTCCACCCTCTTGCCCATATGATCACGAGATCAATCTGAAGGACATGTTCATCCCGAAAATCAGTAAGGTTTACCCCTTATCCTCCCCTGAGTAACAGGCCATGGAAGCATTCCTTGAAGAGAACCTTCAAGCTGGGAAGATCCATCCCTCCAAATCCCCTCAAGTGTCATCCTTCTTCTTTGTCAAGAAAAAGGATGGTAAACTCCACCCATGTCAAGATTATAGGTATCTTAATGAGCACACTGTTCACGATGCCTATCCCCTTCCTCTTATCTCTGACCTCATTGACAAGCTCCATGACACTCAGCTTTTTACTAAGTTCAACATCTGCTGGGGCTACAACAATGTCCAAATTCAAGACAGATACCAATGGAAAGCTGCCTTCATTACTCATAAGGGGCTTTTTGAACCCATGGTGATGTTCTTTGGTTTGAACAACTCACCCACTACTTTCCAGCAATTCATGAATGACTTATTCCATGATATGATCACTGAGGGATGGCTCATCATTTATATGGACAACCTCCTTATTTCTTCTCCTGATACTGATACCCATCAGGAATACATCTTCTGTGTCCTCCAATGGATGACAGAACTCGATCTCCACCTTAAATTGGAGAAATGCACTTTTGCTGTTCTCCAAGTTGAATATCTTGGGATAATCGTTTGTCCTGGCAAGCTAGCCATGGACCCCATTAAACTCACTGGCATCTTCCAGTGGCCCACTCCTTCCAAAGTCAAGGATGTTTGCTCTTTCCTTGGCTTTGCTAACTTCTACCAGCAATTTATCCCCAACTACTCAACAATCACCCATCCTCTCCTTGACCTCACCAAGAAATCTATGGCATGGTCTTGGTCCTCTGCTGCCCAGAAAGCCTTCAATTCTCTCAAGGCTATCTTTCTCTCTCAACTGGTATTGCAGATGCCAGATCTCGCTTGTCCATTTGCCATTGCCACTGATGCCTCTGCCTATGCATCTGGTGGCATCCTTCTTCAAACCAATATGAATGGGGATTGGCACCCCTGTTCATACCTCTCCCAGACCTTTTCTGCTGCTGAGCAGAATTACAACATTTACGATTGCAAACTCCTTGTGGTCATTTGTGCTCTCAAAGCCTGGTGGCAATACCTCCTTGGCTCTTCTACTCCTGTTCAGGTTTTCACTGATTATAAAAACCTGACCTATTTTAAATCTCCCCAGAAGCTTAACCAATGACAAGCTCGCTGGCTTCTTGATATCACCAATTTCAACTTGCAACTTTCACATGTTGCTGGTACCTCCCTTGCTGGGCTGGATACCCTCTCTTGTTGCCCTGACTTTTGTCCTGACACTTCCCAGGATAACCAGGAAGTTACTCTCCTTCCACCTGAACTTTTTGTTAACCTCATTGATGCTAACCTCTCCACCCACATTAAGGAGCATCAACAAGGTGATCCTCTTTGCCTCTTCATCCTACAGAAACAGGATGTTTCTGCAGATGAGAAATTCCTGTGCTCCTACTTCTCTGATTGAAAGAAAATTGATGGTTTGCTTACTTACTGCAACCATGTCTTCATTCCTTCCTCCATTAATCTCTGTCGTGCCATTCTCCACCAATGCCACGACCACCCCTCCACTGGCCATCCCAGTTATCTCAAAACCCAACAACTTGTCTCCACTGAGTTTTGATGGCCTGGTCTTGCTTTCTTTGTCCACAACTATGTTGCAGATTGTCCTGTTTGCCAACAAAACAAGGCAAACACTTATCCCTCTCACCCTGCTCTCTCTCCCATTTGCTCCACCGCCACTTGCCCTTTCCAGCAGATCTCTTGCGATCTCATCACTGATCTCCCTCTGTCCTCTGACTTCGATGCCTTGTTGGTTGTGGTTGACCACGGGCTTACAAAGGGGGTAATTCTATGCCCTACCAAGAAATCTGTCACTGCCGAGGGCATTGTAACCCTCTTTTTCCACAAAAACTACCTCTGATATGGTCTTTATGATAAGATCATCTCCAATCGAGGCCCTCAGTTTGCCTCAGCCTTTGCTAAGGAACTTGGGAAACTCCTTGAGTACAATTTATCCCTTTCTACTGCATACCATCCTCAATCTGATGGTGAAACTGAATGAGTTAACCAGAAGATTGAAATGTACATCTGCATTTACTGTGGCTCCAACCCCACCAGATGGGCTAACTCCATCACCCACACCAAATTTGTTCACAATCGCTGCCCCCACTCCATCACAGGGCAATCTCCATTCTATCTCATAATGAAATATGAACCCTGTGCCCTTTCCTCCATTATTGATGAATCACTAATGCCTGCTGTCACTGACCACACTAAGGCACTTCTCGCTGCTCATGACAAAGCACTTGCAGCCCATGATCTAGCCCGCCAAACCATGGCATCCCACATCTGCTCTACCTTCTCCCCATTTGCTAAAGAAAATAAGGTGTGGTTAGAAGCCTGCAATTTGAAACAGGCTGTCATTTATCTGAAACTCTCTCCCAAACAGAAAGGACCCTTTATCATTACAGAAGTCCTCTTCCCAATCACTTATCACCTCTGCCTTCCATCCACATGAAAGATCCATCCTGTTTTCCATGCATTGCTGTTATTGCCCTATCACAAAAATGACATTCACGGAAAGAACTTCCCTGCTTCCCCTCTGGACCTTATAGAAGATGAGAAGGAATATAAATTAGAGCAAATATTAAAACATCGAGGTTCCCTAAGTAACCATCAATTCCTGATCCATTGGAAAGGATACTCAGCAGAAGATGACTCCTGGGAACCAGAACAAAACCTGAAATGTTCAAAGTCCACTTTGGATGAGTATAAACTCCTCCACCCTCACCACTTTCCCCCATCTGCTCTTCTCCCTTCTTACTCCACCAAGAAACTCAACCACTGCTCAAAACAACAATGATCTTTACCATTGATCAAGGCTTTCATTCTTGCAACACCCCTCTTGACACACCATCCCCATCCACATCCCAACTTCCTGTTGCTGATATCCCTGATGAGCCCTTGCTCATATTCTCTTCATCTTCTCTTACTGATATGTTTTCTTCCCCTCTCTCTATGCTCACTACAGAGCTCCCTTCCAAGGATTTCGTAGCCTCTCCCCCTGCTATTACCATAGGTCCAGCCATCATCACTCCCATTCCCATTTCTCCTCCTGCAATTGACACTCAGTCCACTGGGATCCTCAGCATCGACCTCCCACTCTCCACACATGCCCTTCATCAGGGCACCCCCTTACCCAACTATTTCCACCAAGTCATGACCTACATCATGGACTCTTGCCTTGCCATCCCCATCAGCTCACACCTTGACATGTTCTTACCACTGTGGCTTATCTATCAAATCTATATGCAGCTTCTCTGTCTTCCCCTCCTGGCCTCTGCCCTCACTTGCATCCCTCATGCTTGTGTCTCCCTTGTCCAAGCTCTTATCACATCTATCCATTGTGAGCTTCTCTCCAACATAGAGATCCTTGCCTATCAGTTAAACATGGGTGAATTCCTCACCAATCTTGACTGATATATGTGTAAGCTGGCTGCTGCCCAGGGTTACACCCCTACTACTCCTTCCACCTCTTCCTCTTTTCTTGATGATGACAAGCTTGCTGCATTTGAACATGCTGAAGCCTGGTGGACTGGCCTTCATGGCAATGGCCACCTTCCTCTGTTCCACCCTCACTTTCACAAGGCATGCTTTCACTGTCACTGCCTGGGCCACATTTGTGTCAACTGCCCCTTGTATCAATGTCCCTATTGCCTCTGTTGGTACCCTGGACATACTCAAGCTTGCTGCCTGGCTTAATAACATGTTGTTAACCCACTTATCTCCTTCTCCTCCTCTTCCTTCTCCCACAGCTCCTCTCACACATCCTCCTGTGGCTCCTCCCACTCTTCTCACCACTTCCACCACTCCCACCACTCTCAGGATTCCTACCATCACCCTCCCATGGCTCTGTCACCTCCTCCACCTTCATATCACACTGATGATGACTTCTGCGATGATGTCATTGATGAGGTTGGCTGGGCCAACATCACTGGCTTCCCTGGGCCCTCTTATGATACCTTTTAGGGTGTCATGAGTCTTCCACCCCTAGCAGGGGGTAATGTTATGTTTCTTCTTTTCCTTCTTTCTTTTCTTTTCCCTCTTTCCTAGCTTCCACTCTTCTTGTACCTTTGGTGCTTTCTTGTTCACCTTCCACAATAGATTCTGCTCTTCTCATGCTCTAGCCCTGCCTAGACCACTCTCTTGTTATGTCCTTTGCCCAGGCCTTCTATCTTTTAATCAGCTAACTCATAATCATTCCATCACCTTCCATCCATTTCTACACGGATATCTTACTTATCATTTGTCAGCATGATTACTCATTATATCTCTGCTCCAACCTTATTCATTGTACTATAAAGTAGCATACTTCCTGTTCTCTCTCTCTTCACACTACTTCTACCTTGTGATCACCTCACATGTCCTTGCATCTCCACTACTCCTTGTACCTACATACTTGGAATCCACTGTTTGTGTCCTGGCATCTATCCAGAGGATCATTAGCATCTGATCTCAGCACACCCCTGGGAGTGTAGTTGGTACTACTAAGGCACAACACTTTATTTGTCACCTTCCACTTGTCTTGAAGCTTACCTTTGGTTTGCTTCATTCTCTTAATTCATATCAAGGTCTACACCTGTCCCTATCCAGGCCTAGCATAACAGGAAGAGATTTAAGGCAAAAAGTGTTATGAACATAACATTCTCTAGCAGAAGAGTCACATGACAAGCATGTGACCATGAGACATCCTTGCCAAAACAAGACAAACTCTAGGATATGGTTGAGTTGTTATTTAGAGTTTCCCCTTGGGTTTAGACATAACTTATAGGGTTGGATCTAGCATCTCAGATGATAGGTGCAGCATCTGATCTTATCTCTGATGAATCTGGATCTTGATCTAGATAAGAGTCAGATCTGATCATGGCAGATCTCTAGATGGGATCTTCTTGGCCACATGGCTGAGGGCATGATTTAATCTCCACTTACCCTAGACCCTTATCTTTCATTACACACAGCCTCTCCATTCTACACACCACATCTGCATGGCCCATTGGTCATAGTCTCAGTAAGCACACCCTATGCCCTGTTCCCTTATTTAGTATTTTCCTATGCCCTGGAGGTGGTCTGTGTGCAGCTAGACTTAGTATAAATAGTAGAGTAGTTTCTTGGTTTCAGCTCCCCAGCCTTAACCACTTTGTTATCTTGTACATTGTCTAGTGCCTTGACAATACAGGCATTCTCCCTCCTAACATCATGATGGCTCCTCAGGCCTTGCTACCCTGAATCCACTACATTGCTCTTCACTCTATTCCAACCAAATCCACCAACAAAACCAATGCACCCTCTCAAGGCAGACCATTTAGAGTTAGGACAGGTTGTTCAGAGATTGACACTGTAACAAAAAGTCAATGAGGTGCAGAAGAATATAGTTTGTGGAATTCTTCAACCAAGTCAGAAGTATTTATGAAATTGTCTTTTGTTTGCCAAGTATGATTATTATCACTGTATTCTGCCCAATAAATGAGATATTCCAACTTTCCTTTATAAACCCTAGAGTCCACAATATAATCCACTTCATACTTTTTATGACCTTCTTTGGTAACAATGATAGGATCAGGTGTAAGAATATCCTGTTCACAAAGAGAAGAAAGGTATGGTTTAATTTGTGAAATGTTGATAGTTAGATAAATATGCATTGTAAATGGAAGTTTTAAATGAATAGCATAAGAAATAACTTCCAATATTTCAAAGGGCCCAATCCACTTCTTTGAAAACTTCTTGGATGGATATGGAAGATTAAGATTCTTGGTGGAAAGCAACACTAACTGTCTCTTTTTGAACATTGGAACATTTTTTGTATTTTGCCTTTCCATTTGTGCTTTAGTTTTTTCTAAAGAATCTTTTACATCCTTGAAGGATTTTGACATTTTGTGCAGGAATGTGAATGATGGAATGGTATGATGAGGAGCTTTAAAACCCAGCCTTGGATAATAAGTTTTAGTAATTTCAAAAGGAGTGGTCTAGATTGAAGTCAAATATGAATTATTATAGTGGTATTTAGTGATTTTAAGCCAATCTGCCCATTGATCTTGGTGTTTAGCTATAAAACTCCGCAGGTATTGTTCCAATTCTCTATTAATCTTCTCTGTTTGCCCATCTGTTCTGGGGTAATAAGCTATAGAAATCTTTTGTTTGATCTGTAAGATTTCATTGAGCTGTCTTGTGAAATCTGAGACAAATTGAGGGTCATGGTCTAATACTATAGTAGAAGGAAGACCATGCCTTGACCAGACATGATCTCTGAAAAGTTCTGCAGTGTAAAGTGAAGAAAGAGATGAAAAACATGATATAAAAATAACTTCTTTTGAGAAACAATCAATAACCACCATTATAGCATTAAATCCTTTTAAAACTGGTAATTCAGTAATAAAGTCAACAGAAATATCTTCCCATGGTGCTGAGGCCATAGGAAAAGGATGAACAAGAATAATGGTTTCAGATCCCTTGAATGTAGCACATATAGAACAATGTGAAACAAAGGATGCAATATTTTCACAAAGACCTGGCCAATAATAGAACCTAGCTAAAAGATGTCTGGTGTGGTCTTGACCAGAATGACCACCCAGCAGAGAAGAGTGAAATAGATTCAATGCTTGAATGTAAAGTGATGCTGAAACAAATATTTGTTTGTTCTGATTTAAATAAACCTT
>JBBPKN010000997.1:0-23551 GCA_038089275.1 Pulveroboletus cf. rosaemariae | reverse complement strand
CGCATCCTACAAATAGGAAATGTATAAGAAGCTTTCCGGTCTTGGATCTTGACCCTTGACCAAGACCCATTTGAAAGTCGTTCCACTAAGTGCAAAAGAGAACTCAATTTCCACTCCTTGTTTCGACGTCCGGATAGCTCCTCCTTTTAGCTCCCGACTCTTCGCCTCCTTTTGTCGTCTTACCCTTCGCGATGTCCGGCCTCGACTACTCGACCTTTTCTCTCTGGTGAGCATGGCCCGTTTCCCCCAAGCCCTCTCTCTTCACCGTACAAGTACCCTCCAGCTCGGCCTTGACTCCTTCGCAACCATTACCGACGAGATCATACCCCGCTGACCCCATCCAACAACACGTTGCAGAAGGTGCCATCGATTCGCATATATGTAATGCGCAACGTGATGATCTTCCCTCATGGTCCGTCCTCTGGCTCCTGTAGTCTTTTCACAGCGAGATGTCCCACTCCTGAAAACTTGAATTTGTTCATGTCCTTATCTTGCAAAAACATAGCATTTTTCGTGACAATCGGGTTGTTGGTATCTGATGCAATGGCGTCTCATGCATCATGTCCACCTCCCTCTTGAATACCTGTTCCATGTCTTGCAGAAAATTATTCACACCCAAATTCTGTGGGTAGGTCTTTTCTTTCACCATTGTGATTCCACATTCAAATACAAGTGCCTGCAGTTGTTTTAATAGTGCAATCCCTCTATTGAACATAACACTCTCAGCCACCCACAAAAATCCAGTTGGTGAGTATTTTTGCCTTTGGTTGATATGTAGACATTTTTAATCACTGTTTGACATCCTTGGGTTGCATTTGATTGTAAAGAATTTAATGTCACCCAATTAGTTGTGCAGGCCAAACTGTGCACTCCTAATGCCACTCAAGATCCAAGACTCTACTAAGTCAATGTTGGTCCCAGCAATGATGTGCCCTGTGACAATTGTATTTGATATGTGCAGCTTGGCTGCATGCAAATGGAATTCCATCTTGTTTACCCTTTCAGACAACCATCTGGTTTAATATCTGATTATGCATGCAGATCCAGTAGCTACATTAAATGTTTATTTCTGATGCATTATAGAGTATTTCCTGGGACTTGTCATAGGTGTATTTCACTGAATATCTTGTAGAGTGAACTTTTGATGTTGACAATTTTGCCATTACTATATAAAAACTTGCAAAAGAGGAATTGATATTTATTCTCTTTGTATTACCTTGTATAATGCTTAGTTGGCAGGATCTGGAAAGTTAAGTGGTGAGTTTGATAGCTTTCATGGCATCAAATGTCCATGGGGATAATCTATCCAGTTTTGGTTTTGTATAGTGACATTGAATGTGCTAAGAAGCAGTCCCTTGGTCTTGTAATGCCCTATTACTATTCCAGCCAGATAACTTTGGGGCTTGGGAACTTTGAGTAGAAGCATCTAGGTCAAGTTTACATGGGGAGTTTTCAGTCTGGCTATTGTAGGAAAAGATCATTGTCTGCAAGAGTGTGAGCAGGTTCCAGCTTAGATATGCTTTCTTTGCTGGCAACAGTGACAACTTGTTATAGTCCACATTTTTCATTTTCTAATCATGTGATCTTATCTTATCTTTCCATGTAGTTATCTAATCTTTTATCTTATCAGAGCATGTGATGGGTCACATGACAGGTCTAGACCCAGGGCATAGGATTAGTCTCATATCTTTAGCTTACTTTTCATTTTCATTTTCTTCTATTTTAGAAGCTCTGCTCCTTTTTAGCCATTGGCTATTCTCACAGATGCTTCTCTTCTTTTTGATGGTGCCTCAGGGTCTGTGGGATATTTCTCATCAGGGTCTTGGTTTGTGCACAATTCTATACTGTATAAATACTGTAGCCTTAGCATGTCTCAAGCCCTAGTCTTGAGCACTTGTATCATTTAGTACTTGTGTTCTCTCATATACTCTTTTGCTTTATTCTCATCAATTGAAACTGACATCATAGCCCTTGTCTAGGGTTAGATCACCTATTTGTACACTATTCAAATTGTCAACCATAATACAACTAGAATCAGAAACCCTCTAATTACTGTTAAGTGGCTTTCTTTGAGGTAAGATGTTGGTTCTAGGATATTTCAGACTATGCTAGTGCCCCAGAGGTTGCTATCTGTGAATAACCTTATCTGAACATGGGCTCTCATATACTATAGTATGGATAACTTTATTGTGTGAGAACTTGTTATGCTAGGCCTGGGTAGAGACAGGCATAGACCTTGCTATGAGAAAAGAGAGGAAGCAAATCAAAGATAAGCTTCAAGACAAGTGGAAGATGACAAACAAAGTGTTATGCCTCAAGCAGTATTAGCTATACTCCCAGGGGTATGCCAAAGTCAGATGCTGATGACTCTCTGGATAAGTGCCAGGTTACAAGAGTGGATTCCAAGTACTAGGTACAAGAATAGAGGAGATATGAGGACAGTAGTTATAATTGCAAGGTAAAAGTAGCATAGAGAGAAAGAAGACAGAAAATACACTACTTTATAGTACAACTAACAAGGTTAGAATAAAGATCAATAGTGTAATCATGCTGATGAATGATAAGTAGTGTATCTGTGTGGAAATGGATGGAAAGAGATGGAATAATTATAAGTCAGCCAATTAAAAGATAGAATGCCTGGGCAAAGGGCATAACAGAGAGTGGTCTGGATTAGGCCAGAATGTGAGAAGAGCAGAATCTATCAGAAAAAAGATAAACAAGAAAGCATCTGAGGTGCAAGAAGAGCAGAAGCTATGAGGGACATGAGTAAAAAAAAAAAGAAAAGAGGAAAAAGAGGAAAAAACATAACATTACCCCCCTGCTAGGGTGGAAAACTTGTGATACCTCAAAAGATATCATATGTGGGTCTGGGGGAGCTGGTGATGTTGGCTCAGCCAACCTTAGTAATAACATCATTGTAAAAGTCATTATTGAAGTAATGTAAAGGAGAAGGGGGTAACAGAGTTATGGGAGGGTGATGATAGGAGCCCTGGGATCAGTGAGAACTGTGGGAGCATTGTGAGGAGTGAAAGAAGGAGAATATAAAGAAGGAGATCAATGAGAGAAGGGGATCAATAAAAGGAGTTTGAGAGGTTCAGTGGTGTTGTGAGGCAAGGCAATGGTCTTAGTAGTGGAAAAAGATAGTGAGAATCCTTGAAAGGATAATGTGAAGGAGAGGTGGTTGCAAAGAGGAGAGGCCATGCACTATCCCTGTCTCTGGGCTATTACTCCAAAGGCAGATTATTGCCTGCAAGAAGGGAGGGGCACTAGTGCATTAAGGACTATTAGAGAGAAGAGGTGACACTCATTGTTTTACTGTCCCTGTCCCTGGAATTTACTTCAAAGGCATGCTTTTGCCTGCAAGAAGAGAGAGGCTACAGCTACTTTGACTAAGGTCAAAAAGAGAGGGGTGTTGCAAGAATGGAAGCCTTGGTTGACAGTAAAGGCTATAGTGAATGGTTTTTCTGGTGGTGAAGTAAGGAGAAGAGGTAGCTGAGGGAAAATGATGAGGTTGGAGGAGTTTATACTTATTTAAAGTGGACTGGGAATTTTTTAAGTTCTGCTCAGGTTCTCATGAGTCATCTTCTGCTGAGTATTCTTTCCATTAGATCAGGAATTGGCAGTTACCTGGGGAATGTTATACTAGGCCTGGGTAGGGACAGGTATAGACCTTGCTGTGAAAGAAGTGGAAAAAGCAATATCAAAGGTAAGCTTTAAGATGAGTAGAAGGCAATGAATGAAGTGTTGTGCCTTAGTGGTACCAGCTACACTTCCAGGGGTATGCCAAAGTCAGACACTGATGACTCTCTGGATAAGTGCCAGGACATAAATAGTGATTCCAAGTACATAGGTACAAGGAGAGAAGAGATGCAAGGACTGTGAGGTAATTACAAGATAGAAGTAGTATAAGAAAAGAGGAGATAGGAAGTGCACTACTTTATAGTACAACTAATAGAGTTCAAGTGGAGAATAACTAAGTAATCATGCTGATGAATGACAAGTAAGGTATTTATATAGAAATGGATGGAAAGAGATAGAACAATTATAAGTCAGCTGATTAAAAGATAGAAGGCCCAGGCAAAGGGCTTAACAAGAGAGTGGTCTGGGTAAGACCAGAGCATGAGAAGAGTGGAATCTATGGAAGAAAGATGAACAAGAAAGCACCTAAGATGCAGAAAGAGCAGAAGCTATGACAAGAAAAGAAGAAAAGAGGAAAAGAAAAGAGAGAAAAGAGGAAATTTAACAGGGGACCTTGATGTTTTAATATTCACTCTATTTTATATTCCTCTTCTTCTTCTATAAGGTCTGGAGGTGAAGTGGGGGAGTTTTTTCCATGAACATTATTTTTGCAATAGGGTAATAGTAGAGACACATGAAACATGGAGTAAATCTCCCATGTGGATGGAAGTTGAAGGCAGTAGATGATTGGAGAAAGGACTTCTGTGATTGTGAAGGGTCCTTCCCATTTGGAGGAGAGTTTTGGGTAATAATTGCCTGTTTCAAATTATGGGCTTTTAATCATATCTTGTTGCCTTTAGTAAATGGGGAGAAGATAAAGTGGATCTATGATGCCATGGTTTGATGGGCTAGGTCATGTGTGGCAAGGGCTTCATCATAAGCAGCAAGGAGTACCTTAGTGCAGTTAGCAATAGCAGGAATTATTGATTTGTTAATGATAGAAGGGAGAGTGTGGGATTCATATCCCATTGTGAGATAGAACAGGGATTGCCTGGTAATGGAGTAAGGGCAGTGATTGTAAATAAATTTGGCATGGGTAATTGAATCAGCCCATCTGGTAGGGTTGAAGCCACAGTAAATGTGGATATATATCTCAATCTCTTGGTTAACTCATTCAGTTTCAATGTCAGACTGAGGATGGTACATAGTAAAGAGGGATAATGTCATATCCCAGACCTCTGACCTGAATTCTGACCCCATTCCAACCCAGCTTACAATTGGTCTTTATATCTAGTAAGCCACTCTAGCCCTCTGACTCCCCTCCAGGCAACTCTGGCCCTCTGTCACCATTCCAGTCTTCCCCAGCTACACATGTATGCTTCCCACCCCTCAGTGTTATATGCTCCCCTGAGCTTCTGCTCCTACTCTGCCCCATTCCACTTCCAGTCTATCTTTGCTCCAGTTAAGTACTATCCTAGTTTCTCTTTGTCATCTCCAGACCATTCTGATATAACTCTGTTACTGTTCCCAGTCAGTTACCATTACCATTATTGTTACTATTCCTGTTCCATTCCTATTCCTTGCTTTCCCCTGTGTTATTCTATCACCCTTCAGTTTTAGTCTGACATAATTGAATATTGTCTCCCTGACATCTTCATTTGTTTCCTAGATATCTAGTGTTACAAAGTGACACTCCAGCACTAGAGTCAGTCATGTGACATCACATAATTGTGCACAAGACACCCTATTTTAAGCTTAACCCTAGTCTGTGGTCTATTTCCTTTAAGAGTATTTATTATTTCTTTCCCTAGCAGTGGTCATGTGACCATAAGTCACCTGACATGGATCTTCCCAGGATCTTCCCTGGAACTGCCCTCCATCTTATCTCCATGAATCTCATTTGATCTAGATCTGGATCTGGATCTGGACCCTAGATACATTTGTGGCAGATCTACAGATTGGATCTTATCTGTGGCAGAGATCTCCATCCTCATGGTGCAAGCACCTCTGATCCTGCATTCTATTCATAGATTACTTCTCTTCCATTCTCCCATATCCACATGGCCTTCTGCCATACTCTTAATATCTGCCCCATGCTTTTCCCTTATTGTTCCTTATCTATTAACCCAGGATCTAGGGCATTCCCTGATTAGATAGCACATGTACTTAGTTAGCATGGTCTGTGCTTAGGATCCCATAATATATAAAGGCAAGGGTAGGCAAGCTGGGATTCCCCAGTTTTGCTCACTTGAGTCTAGGTTTAGGTTCAGTCTTACTGGCATAGGCTTAGTTTATTGCTTCTTCAACTCTTAGCCTATTCTCACTCATTTATAAGTGCCTTGACTCTCACTTTCATTTCACCATGCCTAGTTCCTGGCCACTAGCACAAAAGTCAGATAGCAAGATTAGGAAAGCACTCTCCAAGGATTAGGGTTAGGAAGATCAATGCATTAAGAGTTGCGTTTCATCTAGACATTTGCTTCGCTTCTGAGTTTGCACCTGTCTTATTTTGTTACACTTCTAGATAGTTCTGCCTCTCTGAGATATAAGTACTGTAGTTCTGTATCTTGTACCTCAGTACGAATATTGACAAAAACAACAGAAAAACCCTCTTGTTGTCATCCTCACTCTGCTCAAGCCCTTGGGCTCACTTTGACCCTCCAGATTACTCTGAAGTACCTCTGAGATTACATGATATCCTTGAAGGAGTCATAAAGCCTCACCTCCATGACTAGGCTTGACTCTCCTTGTCCTGCCTGTCTCTCCTGTTGAGCATAGAGACAGCTGTATTACCCACCCCAACATCTATGTAAATTGGGACAATGGAGAAGTGCAAGGGCGCATCACATAAGGTGAAGCTGAGTCCTGTTCAATCATTGAAACTCTTTCTAGATTCCCCCAGAGCTCTCCAGAGCCCCCCAGAGTTCTGATCTTCCTTCAGCATCAAGGGTTTCATTTAAAAAAGAAACTGGTTAAAAGTATACTTATCTTGGTATAGGTTTTAAAAGTCTCCTTTTTAGTGGGATGGAAAGTTTTAACAGATAAGTTGTACTCAAGGAGTTTTCCAAGCTCCTTGGCAAAGGCAGAGGTGAATTGGGGGCCTTAATCAGAGATGATCTTGTTATAGAGGCCATAGTGAAGATAGACAGTGTGAAAAAAGAGGGTGGCAATGCCCTCTGCAGTAATGGATTTCTTAGTGGGGCAAAGAATTACTCTCTTTATAAGCCCATGGTTGATCATGACCAGCAAGGCATTAAAGGCAGAGGATGGGGGAAGATCAGTGATCAGATCACAGAGGATCTGTTGGAAGTGGTAAGTAGCAGTGGAACAGATAAAGGAAAGAGCAGGGATGGAGGGGTGTGTGTTTGCCTTATTTTGTTGGCAAACTGGACAACCTGCAATATAGTTGCAGACAAAAGTGGTGAGGCTGGGCCACCAAAAATTAGCAGAGACAAGTTGTTAGATTTTAAGGTAACTGGGGTGACCAGCAGAAGGGTAGTCATAACAATACTAAAGAATTTTATGATGAAGATTAATAGAGGAAGGAATAAAAACATGATTGAAGTAAGTAAGCAAACTGTTGGTTTCTTTCCAGTCAGAGATGTGAAAGCAGAGAAATTTCTCATTCACAGAGACATCCTGTTTCTGTAGGATAGAGAGGTGAAGAGGGTCACCCTGTTGATGCTGTTTGATATGTGTGGAAAGATTAGCATTCACCAGATTAACAAAGAGTTCTGGGGAAAGCAGGGTGACTTCCTGATTATCCTGGGAAGTGTCAGAACAGAGATTGGGGTGATGGGACAAAGTATCAGGCCCAGCAAGGGAAGTGCTGGCAATGTGTGATAGTTGCAGGTCAAAATTGGCAATGTTGAGAAGTCAATGAGCTTGACATTGGTTGAGCTTCTGGGGAGATTTGAAATAAGTGAGGTTTTTATGGTCAGTAAAAACCTGAATGGGGGTAAAGGAGCCAAGAAGGTATTGCCTCCAAGCTTTCAAAGTGCAAATAACTGTGAGAAGTTTATGATTATAGATGTTATAATTCCACTTAGCAGCAGAAAAGGTCTGGGAAAGATAAGAACAGGGATGCCAATCTCCATTCTTGTTAGTTTGTGTTAAAACTTTCATCCCACTAAAAAGAGACTGTTAAAACCTATGCCAAGACAAGTATACTTTTAACCAGTTCCTTTTTTTTAAATGAAACCCTTGACACTGAAGGAAGGTTAGAACTTTAGGGGGCTCTATTATGATTCCTCCTTTATTTTCCCTTCTTACCTCTATTTTCTTTGTAGCTTCTGCTCTTCTCACACCTTAGGTGCTCTTTTGTTCACTTTCCACAGTAGATTCTGCTCTTCTCGCACTCTAGCCCTGTCTAGACTGCTCTCTTGTTATGCCCTTTGCCTAGGTCTTTTATCTCTTAATCAGCTGACTCATAATCATTTCATCTGTTTCCATTTGTTTCCACATGAATACCTTACTCATCATTCATCAGCATGATTACTCATTCCATCTTTGCTTCAACTCTATTAACTGTACTATAAAGTAGCATACTTTCTGTTCTCTCTTCCTTATGCTACTTCTACCTTGTGATTACCTCATAGTCCTTGCATCTCCACTACTCCTTATACCTATGTACTTGGAATCCACTGCTTGTGTTCTGGCACTTAACCAGAGGATCATCAGCATCTGATTTTGGCACACCTCTGGGAGTGTAGCTGGTACTATTAAGGCACAACACTTCATTTGTTGCCTTTCACTTATCTTGAAGCTTACCTTTGGTTTGCTTTATCCACTTTACCCACAGCAAGGTCTATGCCTGTCCCTATCCAGGCCAAGTGTAACAAAAGAAGTAGCATATTCTACTTGCAGCTATTATTGCTATAGTCCACTCCCACCATTCCACCCAAACAACCTTCACTGTTTGACTCTCTCTGGGGTGAGCCTTGTGCCTCTACCTCAGACCCCCTTGAGTCCACTTCAGAATCCAAGAACCCCTCTTTTCCAGACTGCCCTTCCATACCAGAAGACACACTCACAGATATCCTTGTTTCCTCCCAAGAAGAAATATGAGAAGACTATGACCTCACTTACAAACTCTTTTCTTCCCTACAGATTCCACGAGCCCAGATACCACCATCTTCCACTCCCATTCAATGCTGACCCACATTCACCCTTCCTTAATCCCATCCTCAACCCTCTCCTCCTGTAAACATGTCTGGCTCCTCTACCACTAAGCCAATGGAACTTCATCTCAGTGCCCCTGAGCACTTTGATGGTGATCAATCCAAGGCTGAGAACTGGCTGGATACAGTCCAGTTCTATCTCTTTGTTAACAGCATGGTCTACAACTCTAACAAGAAGAAGATTGTGTTTGCCCTTTCATTTATGACCAAAGGGCCAGCACTGTTGTGGGCTGTGATGTACTGGAAGAAATGTATCTCTGGAACAACTGTTATCATGGGAAATTTTTCCCTTTTCACCTCTGAGTTCCTAAAAGTTTTCCAACAACAGGACACAATCAATGCTGCTGTTTACTGGTTGGCAAACACACAGATGAAGCAAGGAAAGAAAGGTGAATGGATGCCCTCTCTTGCTGAATACACCACTGAGTTCCAGAACCGTGTCATCACTGCTAAAATCACTGACAACAATGTTCTCATCAGTTACTTTGAGACAGGACTTACATTCTACCTATTGTGTTGCATCCATAACCTGGATACAATTCCCTCTACTATTGCTGAGTAGTATACTAAAGCTGCTTACTTTCAAGGAACTATGAAGCATGCCCACTCTATAGAACAATGGCGAAAGAATCCTCACATGTTTGCCTGGACTCCCATGCCCCCCTCAGCCATGTCCAAACTGGAAAAAGATCCAAATGCTATGGATGTTGATACCATAAAGAAAGGCCACCTAACTGAGGCAGAAAGGGCCTTCTGCATCAAGAACCAACTTTGTTTCAGATGCTGAAAACCTGGTCACATCAACACAGCCTGTCCCAATTTTCCTGCCTCTTCTTCTTCCTCTTCCACCACCATCAAGGACACCCCTCATGTCAAGATGGTTTCTGCCAAAGAACTGATGATAAAGATTGAGGAGATTAGTGATAATGAATCTGATAATGGGGTGGCAAGAGTAGTAGTGAAGAAAGAACAAAAGAAGAAGACAGGAAAGCAGGGGTTTTAAAATGGAGTATCTCCCCTATGCAAGATACTCCCTCCTTCTCTTGTGCACCTGTACTTGTATCCACTTCCAAGAAATCTATGAAGATTGCGATTTAAGTTTCCTTCTCTTCTTATGTCAAGAAAGTCATAGCCACTTATGCTCTCATTGATAGCAGAGCACAGATCAACTGTATTGACTGGGACTTCATTAAGAAAAACCAGTTCCCCACTAAGAAACTTGATGAACTGATTGTCATTCGAAATGTTGACCACTCTGAAAACAAGAAGGGCAAGATTATCCAAACTTGTGACCTCCTTCTTTGTCTTGAACATTCTGTTCTCCTGATTTCCTGCTATGTCATAGCATGTGGGAAGAAGAACATCATCCTTGAACATCCATGGCTTTGGGCCACAAACCCCACTATTGACTGGATGGCAAACACACTCACTATTCCAGATTCCCCCTCTGATGATGTCACCTATTATGTCAACTCCATCCACAAACCACAATTTGATGAACTCCTTGAAGATATCATCATCCCACATGATGAACTTTTAGTCCACTATCTGGACTATGTCACACCAGAGCAGTCAATCAATGACTTGCTCTATAACCACCACTCTAGCAGGATCTTAGATTGCTGCTCCTCTTATCTCCCTGAGATCACTGTTGCTTGGCTCACCACATCCACTGAGCTAGCCATTGAGGCTGAAAAGGCCAAATCCAAGATGACCCTTCCCCCCAAATACTCTTAGTTTTTGTTGATATTCTCTGACACTCTGAAAACCCTCAATCACCTTTTACCCTCTCATTCCTATGATTATGAGATCAATCTGAAGGACACATTTGTCCCAAAGATCAGTAAGGTTTACCCCTTATCCTCTTCTGAATAACAGGCCATGGAAGCATTCCTTGAAGAGAACCTTTGGGCTGGGAAGATCTGCTCCTCTAAATCCTGTCAAGTGTTATCCTTCTTTTTTGTCAAGAAAAAGGATGGTAAACTCCACTCCTGTCAGGATTACAGGTATCTTAACAAACATACCATTTGAGATGCTTATCCACTCCCCCTCATCTCTGACCTCATTGATAAGCTCTAAGATGCTCAGCTTTTTACTAAGTTCAATGTCTGATGGGGCTATAACAATGTCCATATTTGAGATGGACATCAATGGAAAGCTGCCTTCATTACACATAAGGGGCTCTTTGAACCAATGGTGATGTTCTTTGGTTTGAATAACTCACCCACCACTTTCCAGTGATTCATGAATGATTTATTCTGAGATATGATCACTGAGGGATGGCTCATCATCTATATGGATGACCTCCTTATCTCCTCCCCTGATGCTAATATCTATTAGGAACATACATCCTGTGTCCTTCAACAGATGACAGAACTTGATCTTCACCTTAAATTGGAGAAATGCACCTTCACCACTCCCCAAGTTGAATATCTTGGGATGATCATTTGACCTGGTGAACTCACCATGGACTCCATCAAATTCGCTGGTATTTCCCAGTGGCCCACTCCTTCTAAAGTCAAAGACATTTGTTTATTCCTTGGCTTTGCTAACTTTTATAGGTAATTTATCCCTGACTACTCCACTATTGCCTGTCCCCTCCTTGACCTTACCAAGAAATCCATGCTATGGTCTTGGTCTCCTGCTGCCCAGAAAGCCTTTAACTCCCTCAAGGCTATCTTTCTCTCTCAACTGGTATTGCAAATGCTGGATCTTGCTTGTTCTTTTGCCATTGCCACTAATGCTTCTGCTTATGCATCTGGTGGTATCCTTCTTCAAACTGACGAGAACAGGGACTGGTGCCCCTGTTTCTATCTCTCCCAGACATTTTCTGCTGCTGAGCAGAACTATGATATCTATGATTGTGAACTCCTCACAGTTATCTGTGCCCTAAAAGCCTAGTGACAATACCTCCTTGGCTCTTTCACTCCTGTTCAGGTTTTCACTGATCACAAAAACCTGACCTATTTTAAATCTCCTCAGAAGCTTAACTGCCAACAAGCTCACTGGCTTTTCGACATTACCAACTTCGACCTGCAACTTTCACACATTGCCGGTACATCCCTTGCTGGGCCTGACACCCTTTTACACTGCCCTAACCTTTGTCCTGACACTTCTCAGGATAACCAGGAAGTTACTCTTCTCCTGCCTGAACTCTTTGTTAATCTTATTGATGCTAACCTCTCCACCCATATTAAGGAGCATCAACATGGTGACCCCCTCTACCTCTCCATTCTACAAAAACAGGATGCCTCTGCAGATGAGAAATTCCTGTGCTTCTGTATCTCCAATTGGAAGGAGATTGATGGTTTACTTACCTACTGCAACTGTGTCTTCATCCCTTTCTCCATTAACTTCTGTTGAACCATCCTTCAACAATGTCACAACCACCTCTCTGCTGGCCATCCTGGTTATCTCAAAATCCAACAACTCATCTCTGCTGAGTTTTGGTGGCCTGGTCTTGCTTCCTTTGTCTGCAACTACATTGCCAGTTGCCCTATTTGCCAACAGAATAAGGCAAACACTCACCCTTCTCACCCCACTTTGTCTTCTATTTGCTCCACTGCCACTCGCCCTTTTCAACAGATCTCTTGCGATCTAATCATCAATCTCCCTCCATCCTCTGACTTCAATGCCTTGCTGGTCATGGTTGATCATGGGCTTATAAAGGGGGTCATTCTTTGCCCAACTAAGAAATCTGTTACTGCTGAGGGTATTACCACCCTCTTTTTCCACAAAGTCTACCTCTGATATGATCTTTACAACAAGATCATCTCTGACTAAGGTCCTCAGTTTGCCTCAGCCTTTGCTAAGGAGCTTGAGAAACTCCTTGAGTATAATCTATTCCTCTCCACTGCCTACCATTCTCAATCTGATGGTGAAACTAAATGAGTTAACCAGGAAATTGAGATGTATATCTGCATCTACTGCAGTTTCAACCTCACCAGATGGGCTGACTCCATTATCTATGCTGAATTTGTCCATAATTGCCACCCCCACTCCATCATAGGGCAATCTCCATTCTATCTTATGATGGGATATAAGCCCCATGCCCTTCTCTCCATCATCAATGAATCACTAATGCCTGCTGTTGCTAACTGCACTAAGGCACTTCTTGCTGCTCACAACAAAGCACTTGCTGCTCATGATTTAGCCTGCCAAACCATGGCATCCTGTATCCACTCCACCTTTTCCTTATTTACCAAGGGAGATAAGGTGTGATTAGAAGCCTGCAATTTGAAATGGGCTATTGTTCATCCAAAACTCTCCCCAAAATGGGAAGGACCCTTTACCATCATGGAAGTCCTTTCCCTGATTACTTATTGCCTCTGCCTTCCATTCACATGAAAGATTTACCCTGTTTTCCATGTGTCATTGTTATCACCCTATTGCAAAAACAATGTCCATGGAAAGAACTTCCCTGCTCCACCCCCAGACCTTATAGAAGGAGAGGAGGAATATGAATTAGAATGGATATTAAAACATCAAGATTCCCTGGGTAACCATCAGTTCTTGATCTGATGGAAAGGGTACTTGGCAGAAGACAACTCCTGGGAACTGGAAAGGAACTTGAAATGTTCCAAGTCTACTTTGGATGAGTATAAACTCCTCCACCCTCACCACTTTCCCTTATCCACTCTTCTTCCTCCTTGCTCCACTAAGAAAATCAACCATTACTTAAAGTAATAATGGCCTTCACTGTTGATCAAGGCTTCCACTCCTGCAACACCCCTCTTGACACTCCACCACAGTCTGTGTCCCAACTTCCTATTATGGAAGTTCCTAATGAGCCTTCACTTATATCTTCTTCCTCTTCTCTCACTGATACATTTTCATCCCCTCTTTCTGTACTTGCTTCAGAACTTCCTTCTGAGGACTTTGTAGCCTTGCCCCCTGCTATCTCAATTGGCCCTGCTGTCATTGCTCCAATCCCCATTTCTCCTCCCACCATTGATACCAGGTCTGCTGGTATTCTTAGTGTTGACCTCCTGCTGTCTGCCTATGCTCTTTGTCAGGGTACCCCATCCCCTGACTACTCCCACTGGGTCATGACATATATCATGGACTCATGCCTTGCCATCCCCATCAGCTCACATCTTGACATGTTCTTACCACTCTGGCTCATTTACCAAATCTACATGTAGCTTCTCCGTCTTCTGCTCTTGGCTTCTGCCCTTGCCTGTATCCCTCACACCCATGTCTCTCTCATGCAGGCTCTCATTACTTCCATCCATCATGAACTCCTCTCTAATATTGAAATTCTTGCCTATCAGATGAGCATGGGTGAATTTCTTACAGATCTTGATTGATACATGTGCAAGTTGGCCACTGCCAGGGGATATACCCCTACCACCCCCTCTGCATCTTTGTCTCCTCTTGACAATGATGAGCTTGCTACTCTTGAACAAGCTGAAGCCTGGTGGACCAGTCTTCATGGCAACAGTCACCTTTCTCTCTCTTATCCTCACTTTCACAAAGCCTGCTTCCACTGTCACTGCCTGGGTCACATCCATATCAACTGCCCATCCTATCAATGTCCCTACTGTCTCCATTGGCACCCAGGACATACTCAAGCTCACTGCCCAGCTCAGCGCCATGTCATTAACCCACTCATTTCCTCCTCTTCCTCCTCTTCCTTCTTCTGCAGCTCCTCCCACACATCCTCTCATGGCTCATCCCACTCCTCTCACCACTCCCACAGATCTCACTGCTCTCAGGGTTCCTACCACTGCCCTCCCATGGCTTTGTTACCCCCTCCACCTTCTTATCACACTAATGATAACTTTTGTGACAATGTCATTGACAAGGTGGGCTGGAGCAATATCACCGGCTCCCCCAGACCCTCCTATGATGCCTTTTAAGGTGTTATGAGTCTTCCACCCCTAGCAGGGGGGTAATGTTACAATTCCTCCTTTATTTTCCCTTCTTACCTCTATTTTCTTCATAGCTTCTGCTCTTCTTGTACCTTAGGTGCTCTTTTGTTCACTTTCCACAGTAGATTCTGCTCTTCTTGTGCTCTAGCTCTGTCTAGACTGCTCTCTTGTTATGCCCTTTGCCCAGGTCTTTTATCTCTTAATCAGCTAACTCATAATTATTTCATCTGTTTCCATCTGTTTCCACATGAATACCTTACTCATCATTTGTCAGCATGATTACTCATTCCATCTTTGCTTCAACTCTATTAACTGTACTATAAAGTAGCATACTTCCTGTCCTCTTTTTCTTATGCTACTTCTACCTTGCAATCACCTCATAGTCCTTGCATCTCCACTACTCCTTGTACCTATGTACTTGGAATTCACTGCTTGTGTCCTGGCACTTAACCAGAGGATCATCAGTGTCTGATCTCAGCACACCCCTGGAAGTGTAGCTGGTACTATTAAGGCACAACACTTCATTTGTTGCCTTTCACTTGTCTTGAAGCTTACCTTTGGTTTGCTTTATCCACTTTACCCACAGCAAGGTCTATGCCTGTCCCTACCTGGGCCAAGCATAACAGGCTCTGGAGAGCTCTGGGGGAATCTAGGAAGGATTTCAATGGTTGAACAGGACTTGGCTTCACCTTATATGGTGTGCCCTTGCACTTCTCCATTGTTCTGATTTACATAGATGTTAGGGGTGGGTGATAAGGCTGTCTCTATGCTCAACAGGAGTATTATAAATGTTTTAATGTACTCTGGGGGTACTCTGGATAACTCCAGAGTGGACAGGGCTTGGCTTCACCTTATGTGGTGCACTCTTATGCTAGTACTGAGTGCCCTGATTTATGGAGGGGTTGGAAACTATCGGAGATCTGGGATTGGCCATAGGGCTTTTTCTGAACAAGAGGCATGACATCAAGTCATGGAGTAAGTTGAGGGACTTAGGATAGGGTACAATGTCAAGTCATGAGGCAGAAGGGGTCTGGGGGGGATTGTAATGTTGTATTATGGTTGATATTCAAACTAAAGTACAAGATACAGAACTCCAGTACTTATACCTCAGGAAGGCAGATTATCTAAGAAGGGAATGGAAATATGAAAGGAGTTGTCTCATAAGTGAAGCAGGTGCCAATGCATCCTGGATACAAATGGAGATGTCAAAGAAGACAACATTGAATAATGTCAAACTAAAACTAAGTGATGATAGGAAGAAGCACAGCACAAAGGAACAGAAACAGAAAGTGAGGTCAGAGGAACAACAGAGTTGTATCGGAATGGTATGGAGTTAGCATAGGTAAAGTTGTAATCAATTGTTAGGTAGGAAAAGATGGAGGTAAAGGGAACTAGGAAACATGCAGCTTAAAGCATAGAAGCAACCAGAGTTGCATTGGAGACATAGTGAAGTTGATCCATTGGCATGGGATGTGACAGTATTCCCCTTTTAAGGCCTGAACCCCTGAAGGCTGTGAAGCATATGCTCTTGATGAATAAGTGAGTGAAGTGGGCATTGGGGTTTAGCTGGCCAGAAAACCATAAAAGCAATACCACCCCAGAGACTTCCACACTAGTATTCCTCATCATATTTTCATTCACTGACATTCACACCTGGTCTGATGAGTACCTGGAGGAGTGCATCAAAGATAAAGAGGAGCTTGATGACACAAAGTATGCTGAGTGGAAGTGGCAGGGAAAAGCAAGAAGAGAGAAGGAGGCTCAGAAGAAAGTGGAGGAGGCTTAGAAAGCAGTGGTGGCAGTCTGGAAACAGGTAAGTATTGGAAATGGGGTTGGGATCTAGCACTCAAAAAACTGGCTTAGGTGGAGGAACTTTATCAAGCTCAGGTGGGGTTGAGTAGCAGCAATGGCAAGAGGAGAGTGGAATAGGGACTGGGGTGCCAGAGGTACTGGAGGTGTGACAACCAGGAACTGGAGTGCCAGGTGAGCCTGGGCAAGTTAACATCATGCCTTGCCTGTATAAAGGCAAAGATAAGGTGTGACTGCCTGGGCCAGGAGAAGCTGGAGAGGAAGCAGAGATGGAAGGTGGGAGAGGAAGGGATATCCAATAGCAGGGCAGACTCAGAGGAGACAGAGGAGGGTCTTTGGCAGGTGGCTGAGAGCTGTTGCCTGATGAAGGTATTAATAAAGGAGGTGGGCCAGAAGGTATGGCAAGAGGCCAAATGCAAGAACTGGCTACTGGAGCAGCTGGTTGATGCATTGGGAATGGCATGGGTGGAGGAGACCAGAGAAGCCAGGAGTTCAGAAAGCAAGAACAGGGAGGTGGACAAGATGGCAGCAGAGCTGTTAGAACTTTGTGTGGAGGTTGACAAAATTTCTGTGGTAGACAAGGAGATTGAAAAGGCAATCTTAGAATAGGTAGAGGGTCTTGTGACTAGATCACTAGATCCACTACAGTTGGTTAATCATAAGATGACCTGGGTTTGTCCAGGTAATAGAGATGAAACTTCTCAATGATCTCTGAAGTATGCCCTAATTCAGTGGCAAGGAGCCACAAGGTCTCCTTATCAGTATCCTCATAACCTAACCACTTAACCAAATATAGTAATTTGCAGTTCCTTTACCTATGATCTATCTTTGAGTCTAGGATTTCAGAAATCTCAAACTCCAGTTCACTGTCAATCTTGACTGGGGGTATGGGTGGTTGCATGTGATCTGGGATCATGTTGGGGACAGAGGGTTCAAGTTGAGAAACATGAAAGACTGGATGAACAGACTTCATGTTCTCTGAAAGATAGAGTGTGAAGGACAGCAAGCCTGCCTGAGCAATAATGGAATAAGGGCCTAAGTTCTTTTCAGTGAGTTTCTTGAAAGGCCATGTAGTCCTAAAGTACTTAGCTTTGATGAATACCTGGTCATCTACTTTAAAGTCCAGTGCCAGAGATTGTTGGGCATCTGCAGATTCTTGATATCTGACTTGGGTGGCAGCTATTTCTTCACAAAGGAAGGTGTGGAGAGAGTTGAGATCTATGGCATATTCATAAGCTTGGGTAGAGGTGAGATCATGTTCTGGGTGCATGGAGATGTTTGGATGGTAGTTCTTGTTTGTGAAGAAAGGGAAAACACCTGTGGTAGTATTAAAGGCATTGTTATAAGCAAACTCCATGAGGGGCAGGAGTTTGGACCAGTTGTCCTGCTGATAGTTGCAATAAAAGCATAGATACTGCTCCAGAGTTTGGTTCATTCACTTGGTTTGACTGTCACCCTCTGGATAATACCTGGAGGTAAAGTGGAGACAGATATTGAGGGCTTGACCCAGAGAATGGAAGAAATAGGAAACAAACTTGGAACCTCAATCAGAGGTGATGTGGGAGGGAACTCCATGTTTGAAAAACACATGAAGTAAGAAGAGTTTAGCAAGCTCTGGGGAGGTCACCTTGTCATCTGTAGAAATGAAGATGCACTGCTTCAATAGATGATCTACAACAACATGGATAGTGGAGTAACTGGAGGAAGCCAGAAGCTATTTGATGAAATCCATAGAAATGGAATTCCATGGTTTTTCTGGAATGGGGAGCTGCTTGAGGAAACTGTAGGGTTTGTGATGGGGTACCTTAGCACAGGTGCAAGCTGTACATGAAGAAATGTATTTCTTGATGAATGCTTGAATGCCAGGCCAGGTATACTCTCAGCAAATGAGCTCCAGTGTCTGATTCTGACCAAAGTGTCCAGATAAGGGGTGGTCATGCTTGTAGCAGAGGACCTGGAGTTGGAGGTTGGAAGCATCAGGGACATAGATGCAGTTATCCAGATGCAAGAAACCTCCTAGGTCTCTAGACCAATGAGAGTTGAATGAGAGGATACCAAAACAGTGGATAGAAGTGGTAGAGTCAGAAGGGAGTGCCAAGATGATGTCATGGTGGAGGGTTTTGATATCAAAGAGGAATGTGGACTGGAATACTGGAGATGCTAGAAAGGAAGCCCAGAGAGACACAGCAAGTTGTTCCTGCATGAACATGGGCCAGAAGTTATGCAGATTAATAAGGGCATAGTCGCCATTCCCCTTACTAGGATAGATATCCTAGCATCTAGTTAGAGCATCAGATTTAGCATCTAAATGGCCAGGGCAAAAACAGATGATCAGATTAAACTGAGAGAGAAACTCCAACCACCAGGCTTGCTGGCAGGTCAGAAGTTTAGACATAGTGAAATATTCCAGGTTCTTGTGATCAGTGATGACATCCACCAGAGAATCAGAACCTTTGAGGTAATGATGCCAGGTCTTAAACACAGTAAAAATAGCAAGAAGCTCCTTATCATGGATATTATAGTTGAGTTCTGGCACAGTAAGTGTATGTGAATAGAAAGCAACAGTGCAGATCTTGTTGTTCAGGTACCAGAGTGAGAGAATTCCAGTGATTACATAGTCAGAGGTGTCAGTCTCAATGATGAGAGGAGCATTGGGGATCCAATGGGTCAGAATAGGAGCAGAAGTAAAAGCATCCTTAAGGCACTGGAAAGCAGTGTGACAAAAAGTGTCAAAATCCCAATGAGCAGACTTGCAGGTAAGGCGAGTCAGGAGAATGACAATGTCAGAGTAGCCCCAGATAAAGTGGCAATAGAAGTTAGTGAAACCAAGGAAGGACTGGATATCTCTAATTTTGTGAGGCTCAGGCCAATCCAGGATGGATTGAATCTTTTTAGAGGACATCATGAGCCCAGAAGGAAAGAGTAGGTATCCAAGATACTCAGTGGAATCAGTATAGAATTCGCATTTCTTGGGTTTGGCAAAGAGGCTGTGCTTTCAAAGGCAGCAGAGGACTTCATGGACATACTTGGTATGTGATGTCCAGTCAGTGGAGAAAATTAGAATATCATTCAAATAAATGATCACTGAAACATCAAGAAGATCAGTGAAAATAGAATTGACAAACTGCTGGAAAGCTGCAGGGACATTGATGAGTCCAAATGGCATGACAAGCCACTCATAGGAGCCATAGCACATATGGAAGGAGGTTTTCCACTTGTTACCCTCAGCAATGCAAACTAAATGGTAAGTGTGCCTAAGGTTGAGTTTGGTATAGATGGTTGTGTAGCTCAGAGCATCAAGGAAATTGGAGATGTGTGAAAGGGGGTAGCAGTCTTTCTTTGTGACCTTGTTGAGTCCTTGGAAATCTACACACAACTGGAGGGATCTGTTCTTCTTCTGAATGAAGAGGACAGGGATAGCATGAGTAGATGCAGAGGGTCAGATGAAACCAGTAGCAAGATGTTTGTCTAGGAAAGTCCTGAGTGCTTCAAGCTCAGGGGGTGACAGAAAATAGGTGGTGCCAACAGGTGGTGAGGTGCCTTCTTCCAGATCAATCTTCAGATCAAACTTGTGGTGAGGGACAAGAGTAGACACCTTGCTTTTGCTAAACACATTGGCAAAGTTGTGGTATTCCTAAGGAACACTGGAAAGGTCAGCTGGAGGAGAAGCAATGGAAGTGGAGCAGAGATAACTCTCTGGGGATTAGAGCTGCAGATAGAATGGGACTGAGCCATTAAGGCTACAGGTATGTGTGAACACTGATGAGCTGAGTAGCTTGATTAACAGAGGTTTGGGGTCATGGGAACATGGTGAATTGGGTTCAGAGTCAGCTTGGATCAGAAAAACTGGAGGCTGTGGAGGTAAGCTCAGAGATATTGACATATTTGGTTTGGATGATCAGAATGAGATATAACTTGATACCCAGTCAATCAATGGATTGTAGTGGGCAAGTCAGTTGTGTCCTAGAACAAGAGAACTAGATCCATCCAATGGAGTGACATAGAATGTCATCAGAGTGATATTACCAGTGTCAAAACAAACAGAAAGATCAATGGCATTTATAATCATAGAATTGAAAGAGCCATCAAACAGTCAGAGCTGCAATGGAGGAATGGAATAAGTCAGAAGATTATAAGTACTGACTAACTTGGTGTCTATGAAGCAATCTAAAGAACCAGAGTCAATCAGGGCAGAAAATGGAGGAATTTCTTGTGAAACAAGGGTGATGAGAGGCATAAGTGAAGCATTATCTAAAAGAATGGACATGTTAAGTTTAACCTCCAGTAAAGCACAGGAAGGATCAATGCAACCTCTAGCCCATGCAGAGTCACAGAGGCTGCAGACTATTTTTTCACCTTTGAGACAGAGGTCTCTGGTTTGGTTTCCAGAGCAGAGGTTTTGGCACCACAAGCTTTGGCCACCTTGGAGGAAGACTTGGGGAAGTCCTTTGCTATATGCCCCATGATACCACAGAACAAACAGAGGTAATTCTCCAGTCAATGCTTGTGTTCTTTAGTAGTGAGCTTATTATTCTTACCAAGCTTGGATAATAAGTCCTGTTTCTGGGGAATGGATGACTTGGAGGAGCCAGAGTAAGTAGCTGACTTGTTCCTTGATTCATTAGGGCTGGAGGTCAAAGTGGAGGATACAGCAGGTTTATCAGAGGACTTGGATGGATAAGATAACTTTTTTTGTCAGCTGAGTTTGGATTTGTGCTCCCAGTAATGAGCATCAATGGTCTGGGCCAGCTGGCACAGCTCAATGAGTGTTGGTGGCTTGCCAACACAGGAAAGGTCATCTTTGATGCAGTCTGGAAGACCTTTATAGAAATAGTGGTGGAGAGCACCTTCTCTGTAACCCCAGATTTGGGATGCAATTCTGTTAAACTCAACTACATATTTGTTGATTTGTTGACCATTCTTCATAGTCAACTGGTCTAGCTGGTGCTCTCCATCTCTGACTGGGTCATGGAATCCAAAGTTGGTCCAGAGTTCCTGAACAAACTTCTTATAATTGTTCATTCACAAGGGGCAGAAGTGTTAAAACTTTCCATTCCACTAAAAAGAAGACTGTTAAAACCTATACCAAGATGAGTATACTTTTAACCAGTTTCTTTTTAAATGAAACCCTTGACACTGAAGAAAGGTCAGAACTCCAGGGGGCTCTGAAGAGCTCTGGGGAAATCTAGGAAGAGTTTCAATGGTTGAATGGAACTTGGCTTCACCTTATGTGGTGTGCCCTTGCACTTCTCTGTTGTTCTGATTTACATAGATGTCAAGGGTGGGTGATAAGGCTGTCTCTATGCTCAACAGGAGAGACAGGCAAGACAAGAAGAGTCAAGCCTAGTCATGGGGGTGAGACCTTGTGACTCCTTTGAGGATATTGCTTGGCCTCAGAGATACTCTGGAGTAACCTGGAGGGTCAGAGTGAGCCCAAGGGCTCAAGTAGAGTGAGGATGACGACAAAAGGGTTTTCTGGTGTTTTTGTCGATATTCATACTGAGATACAAGATACAGAACTACAGTACTTATATCTCAGTGAGGCAGAACTATCTAGAAGTGTAATGAAATGAGACAAGTGCAAACTCAAAAGCAAAGCAGATGTCTAGATATCTAGGAAACAAATGGAGATGTCAGGGAAGACAGTGTCCAATCATGTCAGACTGAAACTGAAGGATAACAGGATGAAACAGGGGAGAGCAAGGAACAGGAATGGAACAGGAAAAGTAACAATGATGGTATCAGTAAATGACCAGTAATGGTAATGGAGTTATATCGGGATGGTCCAGAGATGACAAAGGGGAACTAGGGTAGTACTTAACTGGAGCAGAAATAGACTGGAAGTGAAATGGGGCAGAGTGGGAGTGGAAGCCCAGAGGAGCATATAACTAAGGGGTAGGAATCATACATGCATAGCTAGGGAAGACTGGAATGGTGATGGAGGGCCAGAGTTGCCTGGAGGGGAGTCAGAGGGCTTGAGTAGCTTACTAGGTGCAAAGACCAATTGTAAGTCAGATTGAAATGGGGTTGGAATTCAGGTCAGAGATCTGGGATATAATAGAAAGTCAGGGTCTTTGATAAGGAGGAGGTCAGGCTCAAACTATTCCAATGCCATGCCCTTAAGGTAGGACTGAGCATAAGTGACCTTGGCTCAGTCATTGGCAAAGGCTTTGGGATGATCCTGGAAATTTAATTCACATTGCACCAGAAAAATGCGGAGCTTCTGTGGATCAGTTCCATTGAACTGGTCCAGTTCCCATACCTTGGTATGCTGCAATGTTTCAGGGGTACAATGGGAAGAGCGAGCTAATCCATGAATGGTGCTAGCAAGATCAGTGATAGTGTTATGGTAAATGGGAATAGGTTCTGGATCTGAAAAAGATTCAGGGTTATCCTCCAGAATATCGGAATACCCATTAGAGGGGTCATCTCCAGGTTCATCTGGTACTCCTGGCTGGATGCCATGGTTGTCAGGGGTATGGGGAGGTTGAGGAACCTTGGAACCATCAGGGACTTCATTAACTAGAGCACTAGGTGTGGATGAGTGGGAGAAAGCAAAAGCCTGTGAGGCTGAGCCTGGTGCACAGTGAGCAGAGAAGCTCTTGAACTGATCTAGGACAGTGTGAGAGCAAGCTCTGGTTACACAGATAGACATGATAGCAGTACCAGCACAAGTGAGAGTTTGAATATACTGTTATAAACATTTCAACATACTCCAGGGGTACTCTGGATAACTCCAGAGTGGACAGGGCTTGGCTTCACCTTATGTGGTGTGCCCTTATGCTAGTACTGAGTGCCCTGATTTATGGGGGGGTTGGAAACTATTGGAGGTCTGGGATTAGCCATAGGGCTTTTTCTGAACAAGAGGCATGATATCAAGTTGTGAAGTAAGTTAAGGGACTTAGGGTAGGGTACAATGTCAAGTCATGAGGCAGAAGGGGTCTGGGGGGGATTGTAATGTTGTATTATGGTTGATATTCAAACTAAAGTACAAGATACAGAACTCCAGTA
>JBBPKN010000996.1:0-16335 GCA_038089275.1 Pulveroboletus cf. rosaemariae | reverse complement strand
TACATTCACTGATGCCATCAGTTTGAGGGTGATAAGCTGTGGACATTTTTAGGGAAATGCTGGTAAGTTTATGCAATGAATGCCAGAAGCTAGAAAGAAAAAGCTTATCATGATCAGAGATAATCTCAAGTGGTAGGCCATTTTCACAGTACCAGTGGTCGAAAAACAATTGTGCTAGTTTGCGAGCTGAGAGTGAGTCAGTACAAGGAATAAGATGGACATCTGCCTGAAGATGATCTGTGATGGAGAGAATCATGTTAAATCCATGATCAGGAGGTAGGGGCCCAATAAAATCCATGGTGATAGAGTTTCCGCATTGATCAGGTACTGGGAGAGGATGCAGGGGACCAGCGGGTGGGGAATTGGGTTGTTTGTTGTGCAGACATGCAGAACAGGAGGGTAGATAGGCCTGAAGTAGGTCACATTTCATATGTGGCCAGTAAAATGATGGCTGGAGTGCCGAGTACGTTTTGGCACCACCAAAATGACCCAATTGGTCATGAGCTAATTGGAAAATCCATTTGCGAAGGGATAGAACATGGGGAATAACAAGACGGTCGCATAGAAATAGCATACCATCATGTTCCATTATATATACTAATATTAATGTATTCTATAATTAATGTAATGATAGCATTCTGTAAAACTGTTATACTTGGCCTGGGTAGGGACTAGCATAGACCTTGTTGGTAAAGAGGAGGAGAGACTCTACTGAAGGTAAGTCTCATGAACAAGGAGGAGGCAATGAATGAAGTGTTGTGCCTTAGTGATAATGGCAATGAATGTGGGATTGTGCCAGAAGTCAGATGCTAGAACAACTTATGCTTTAAACTGGAGAGTACCAGGTCATAACAAATGAATTCCAAGTACTAGGTATAAGGACAGTGGATAGTAAAGACTGTGAGGTAGATCACAAGGTAAAAGTAGCATAAAGAGAGAGGAGACAAGAAGTACACTACTTTATAGTACAATGGATAAGGTTCTAGTGGAGACAACTAAGGTAATCATGCTGACAAATGATGAGTAAGATATTCATGTGGAAATGAATGGAAAGAGATGAAATGATTATGAGTCAGCTGATTAAAAGATAGAATATCTGGGCAGAGGGTATAACAAGAAAGCAGTCTAGGCAAGGCTAGAGCATGAAAAGAGCAGAATCTATCATGATGAAAATGAACAAGAAAGCACCTGAGGTGCACAAAGAGCAGAAGCTAAGTAAAGAGGCAAAGAGAGAAAAAAAGAGAAAAATGTAATATTACCTCCCTGCTAGGGGTAAAGGACCCACAAAACCCTAGAAGGCATTATAAGAGGGGCCTGGGGAGCTGGTGATGTTGACCCAGCCAACCTCATTGATAATGTTATTGTGGAAGTCATTGTTAGTGTAATAAAAAGATAAAGGGGGTAACAAAGCCATGGGAGGGCAGTGGTACCACCCCTGTAAGTAATAGAAGCCTGTTAAAACTGTATCTCTCAAGTTCAAGTATACTGTTAAAACATATACCAAGTTCCCTCCTGAATGAAACCCTTATGGCTAGAGGGCAAAGGTGTTATATCCTGTGCCAATGGATCAACTCCACTATGTCTCTGGTGCAACTCCAGTTGCTTTCATGCTTTAAGCTGTGTATTTCCTAGTTCCCATTACCTCCATCCTTTCCTACCTAAGGTGATTACAACTTTACCTATGCTAACTCCATACCATTCTGATATAACTTCATAGTTCCTCTGATCTTACTTTCTGTTTCTGTTCTTTTCTGCCTTACCTCTTCCTGCAATCATTTAGTTTTAGTTTGACATTGTCTCCCCTAATATCTCCATTTGTATCCAGAATGCATTGGCACCTGCTTTGCTTCTGAGACAACTCCTTTTATATCTCCATTCCTTCCTTAGATAATCCACTTCTCCAAGATATAAGTATAAAGCTCTGTATCTTGTACCTTAGTTTGAATATTGACCATAACATGACATTACAATCCCTTTTGACCCCCTCCTGCTTCATGACTTGACATTGTACCCTATACTAAGTCTCACAACTTACTTCATAACTTAATGTCATACTTCTTATTGGAAAAAGCCCTATGGCCTATCCCAGACCTCTGATAGTTTTCAATCCCTCTGTAAATCAGGGCACCCAGTACTAGCATAAGAGTACACCACATAAGGTGAAGCCAAGTCCTGTCCACTCTGGAGTTATCTAAAGTACTCCTAGAATATATTACAACTTTATAATAGTATATTCAAACTCCCACTTGTGCTGGTACTGCTATCATATCTATCCATGTAACTAAAGCCCACTCTTGTGCTGTCCTTGATCAGTTCAAGAGTTTCTCTGCCCACCACACCCCAGGCTTGGCCTCATAGGCTCCTGCTCCCTTTTACTCTTTTACACCTAGTGCTCCAGTTGATAAAGCCCCTGATGGTTCCAAGGTTCCCCAACCTTCCCACATTCCTGACAACCATGGTGCCCAGCCAGAAGTACCAGATGACCCCAGAGATAACCCCTCTAATGGGTATTCTGATATTCCAGAGAATAACCCTGAACCTTTCCCAGATCTGGAATCTATTCCCATTTACCATGATACTATCACCAATCTTGCTAGCATCATTCATGGATTAGCTTGCTCTTCTTGTTATACCCCTGAAACATTACAGTGTACCAAAGTACATAAACTAAACCAGTTTAATGGAACTAATCCCCAGAAGCTCCATATTTTTCTGGTGCAATGCATAAAACACAAATATTGTGTGCTGAACTACTGAGAACTTCTGAGGCCTGAGAGTGCTCAAATACTACTGATGATGAAGGCTTTGGGCTAGAGCCAACAGAACTAGGCAAAGAATATAGAAAAAAGACAAAAGACTTGAATTTGTAAAAGCAGAAAGCTCAAGTGTGCAAGACTGGGGTTAATCAGGCTTGCACCTCTCCCTTATATATGTTACTAGGATGTGCACAGACCATGTACAATGGACTGGCCCTAAACTATAGTACAGTAAGCCAACCAATGGCAAAATAAAAGTAGGAATCTAGAAATACATAAGGGTAACATGAGATTAATGATGTAATGGTCTAGACCAGTCTAGACTTGTGATATAGTGAAGATGTGAAAAGGTCACATGATGTGACAATGTAAAGAGTTGCAAAGGTAATGTGAAAATGAAGAAAATGAAATAAAAATTATAACACTACCCTGTCTTTAGCTCTTGTATTCCAGATAAGAGTTAGCTAGAGGGACAGATGTTGTGAAAGTGTCATATGGTTGAAAAAGAGAGCAGAAGTCTTGCAGGGAAAGAGAGACAATTTTTCTTGAAGCAAAAGGATTTTGTTAATGAAAGTCTTTGACAGCTTGTGGAGCATTGCATAGATGATCACTGGGTTTCCAAGTGCAATCTACTTCATCAAAACCTTTCCAATAGACCAAATATTCCAATTTTCCTTTCTTAAGTCTAGAATCCACAATATAAGCAACTTTCCATTCAGCTTCCTGATCTTCTGTGACATGAATTGGATCTGGATGAATAACAGGTTGTGTAGGTAGGATATTGTGGAATGGTTTTATTCTAGAAACATTGATGACAGGATGAATCTTGATTTCTTTTGAAAGCAGCAGTTTAACAGCATTGGGCATAATGTTGATGATAGTATATGGTCCAATCCATTTTTGTGATAACTTCCTAGAAGGATATGGAAGTTTCAGATGTTCTGTGAAAAGCCATACTTTTTGCCTGATTTGATACAATGGCACCTCTAATCTCTTTTTCTCTGCTTGCTTTTTCATTCTTTCCTGTGCTTGGGCTATGGCCTGTTGGGTTTTCTGATGTGTTGCTTGGATTTCTTTTGCAAATGCATTCAAGGTTTTATCTGGAGTAAAACCCAAGCAAGGACAATAGCACTTTGTAATGGAGAAAGAAGTATTTTGGATGGCAGATGAGAATGCATTGTTGTGGGAGAATTCTGCCATTTTGATCCATTCTGCCCATTGGTCTTGATTTTTGGCTATGAAAAAATGAAGATATTGCTCTAATTCCCTATTGATTCTTTCTGTTTGTCTGTCTGTTTGAGGATGAAAAGAAGTAGAAAGTTTTTGTGAAATGCCTAAAAATTTACAAAGATCACTGGTGAAAGCTGAAGCAAATTGTGGACCTCTGTCTGAAACTATGGGTATTGGTAGTCCATGTCTACACCAAACATGATCTCTAAATAGTTTAGCTAAATCAAGGGAAGAAGTTTTTGAAGAAATACAAGGAATAAACATAGCTTCTTTTAAAAATCTGTTCACTATTACCAATATTGCATCAAATCCATTTGATAATGGAAGTCCTGTAATAAAGTCTGTTGATATATCTTTCCAAGGTTCAGAAGAAATGGGTAAAGGAGTAAGTTTGCCTGCTGGTACCTTTTGCAAACTCTTTATGAGGAAGCATACTTGGCAGGACTTGATATATAGAAATGTGTCTTTTGTCATGTTTGGCCAATAAAAATATCTTTTTAGCATATGTAATGTTTGTTGTTGTTGTTATGGTGTCAATCTCTGAATGATCTGTCCTAACCCTAAATGGTCTGCCTTGAGAGGGTGCATCAGTTTCAATTTCAGATTCAGTTGGAATAGAGTAAAGAGCAGTGTAATGGACTCAGGGTAGCAAGGCCTGAGGAGCCATAGCACAAGTTAGGAGGTAATGCCAATATTGAGAGGGCACTAGACAATGTACAAGATAAACAAGTGGTTAAGGCTGGGGAGCTGAAATCAAAGAACTACTCAACTATTTATACTAAGTCTAGGTCTGCACAAATCACCTCCAGGGCATAGGGAAATACTAAATATAGTAATAGGGCATAGGGCATGCTTACTGAGAATATGACCAATGGGCCATGCAGTATAGGTGTATAGAATGGAAAGGCTGTGTAGAATGGAAGGTAAGGATCTAGGGTAAGCAGAGATTAAACCATACCCTCAGCCATGAGGTCAAGGAGATCCCATCTGGATCTCTGCCATGATTAGATCCATTAATCTAGATCAGATGTCATCTAGATCAGATTGGAAGATACTATCATCTGAGATACTAGATCCAACTCTATAAGCTGTGCCTAAACCCAAGAAGGGAAACTCTGAATAACAACTCAACCATATTCTAGGGTTTGTCTTGTTTTGGCAAGGATATCTCATGGTCATGTGCTTGTCATGTGACTCTTCTGCTAGTGAATGTTATGTTCATAATAGTTGTCCTTCATGTCCTACTATAGAAGAATCATGACATAATCTTAAAGCTTCCATTTGTAATTCTTCTGGAATAAAGATTGTGTTTGTTTTTTGATGAACTAGATATCTTTCATCTGAATTATAACACAACCCCAGAAGGTCTTTATTCAAAAGGAAGGTGGTAGTGGCAATGACATCAAGAAGGAAAGTATTTAAAAGGAGTGTGAATCATGTGGGGAGGGGAGCAAAACAAGAGGGAGGAAGCATGACTACTTGTTGATTGGGTTCATAATCAATAATACCATAATCTACTTGTTGAGAAAGAGCATCAGCATGGCCATTAGAAGTGCCTGGTTTGTAGACAATAGTAATATGATACTCCATTAGAGTTTCAACCCAGTGGGCTTGACATCCAGAAAGATTCTGTGGTCTTTTCCAATGCTCCAGAGCCTAATGATTAGTCCAAATTTCAAAGTGGACATGATCAATTAAAAGATAACACCATTCTTTGAGGGCTTAAATAATTGCTAATAGTTCTTTATCATGAATAGGGTAGTTGCATTTGGTGGGGGAGAGAGAATGGGATAAATAGACCATTGGTTTCCAGGCACCATCAACAAGATAGGAAAGAACAGCTCCTATTGCAATATTACTGGCATCCATTTCAACTCTAACAGATTTAGAGAAGTTAGGATAGACAAGAAAAGGTGCTGTGCTTATGATGTTTTTGAGAGTAATGAAAGCCTTTTGTTGAAGAACATCCCAAGAAAATATCTTATCTTTTCAAGTAAGATCATTTAAGGGCCTAGCAATGTCTGTGAATTCTTGGATAAATCAATGATAATAATTTGCTAAATCAAGAAAAGCTTGTACTTGTTTGAGGGTTCAAGGAATAGGCCAATCTTGAATGGCCTGAACCTTATTCATCTGCATTTCTACCCCATCTTTAGACACAACTATTCCCAAATAATACACCTTTTCTTGAATAAAATGGCACTTGGATGGTTTCAGAAACAAATCATTATCCATAAGTCTTTGCAATACTTGAGAGACCATAGTGGCATGTTCTGCCCTGGACCTTCCTTTTGAAAAAATAATGATATCATCAATATAGATGAGAACAAATGCCCATAAATCATGAAAAAGATCATTAACCATAGTTTGGAAAGTGCCAGGACTATTGCACATTTCAAAATACATTACCATTGGTTCATAAGCCCCTAGAGGAGTGGTAAAAGCTCCTTTTCATTCATTACCTTCCTTCATTTGAATATTATTGTAACCCCATTATAGGTCTAACATTGTGAAGAGATCTGCTCCTTTTAATCTATTGATAAGTGTGGAAATTAATGAAAGAGAATAATTATTTTTTATGGTCCAATCATTAAGATAATAATAGTCAATAACCATATGTTTACCTCCATCTTTTTTGTTGATAAAAAATACTGGTGATGTCTGTGAAGATTTAGATGGTCAAATATATCCTTTTTTACTTTCCTTTCAATGAATTCTCTAACTTCTGTCATTTCAGAATCAGAAAGAGGAATAACTCGACCCTTTTTAGGGATAAACCCTTCTTTTAGTTCAACTCCATGATCCCATGGCTTTCTTGTTAGCATTCATTCAGATTGTTTTTGTGAGAATATTTTTAAAAATTTCCAAAATTTGTGAGATACCTGTTTCTTTAAATCTTCTATATCAGTATTTACCTGCCTATGAGCTAACTTATTAGTAAAAGAAATTTTTTTATGTTTCCAATCTATTATTGGATTATGATGCTTGAACCAGTCATATCCAATGTTAACATTACATGTTCCTAGAATTGATACTAGGGCTTCAATTTCTTCTTCATGTTGACAATCAGTAGCATCAATGAAACTGAGTTGAAGTTGAACCTTGAATCATATCCTTCCTCCTTTTCCTTCAGTACCATCTGCATTTATTACTGCAATATCTTGCTATAAAGGAATTTGTTTTAGTTTATACTTTTCCACCAACATTTTGTCAATGAATGTTACAATAGCTTCTGTGTTCAATAAAGCCATTAGTTTCCCCATTTTTTCCCATTTTTCTTTTCCTTTTACCTGTGTTTCTAACATAAATTCATCTCTTCCTGTTAATACATTGAAGGTTTTTCCTAAATCTGTAAAAGATGAACTGCAAACAAATATTTTTTCTTTTTCTTTTGGTGAGGAATTAAGCACCATGTTATTGCCCATGGCCAAGCTCCAAAGAGACCCCTCTGAAGCAATGGAACTGGAATTGAAAAATTTTACAGCAGTACCTGATTTAAATATATTTGGACCTTGACCACCTCAATTGGTCAAAGTTACCCTTGAAAAGATACTTTAGCTTTCTGCTCTACTTCAAACTTATCTCTAAAGTATGCTTCCACTTCTTTCATACTACTCCAAGGCATATTAATTTCTTGGATGCTGGTTTGCTGATTTTGTTGAGCTGCCTCAGCTTGCAGCATTCTCATATCAATTGGGTTGGCAGTGTATCAACTGTTACTGTCTGGCTCTGTAGAAAAATCACCAAATCAAATGATCCAGAATGTGGCCCCTATTATCAGCCAGGGTGCTGGCTCTAGTGGAGTATGGAGGAGTGAAAGGAAGTAAGGATCTACAATCCCTTTTGATATGTCCCATTTTTGTGGCACTTCCAACATTCTTGTTGTGTCACTATCTTTTGTATATCTACCTCCATGGGAGCACCTCTTCCTGGTTGAGTTCCAACCTGAGTAAAATGAGGAGGAGGTTGCCATTGAGGTCAAGGATGGAATTGATTGGTGGAATTAATGGGAGTAAAGTGGCCAGAGGGAGAAGGTCCTTGAGAAGCATTATACCTTGGTTGGAAATGGTTAGTGGGTACTTGACCTTTTTCCACTGCCATTCATTCAAAAGCTCTTCCTATGCTTTTGAACTGCTCCTTTAACTCCCTTACTGACTCTTTCAATTCCTAAAGACAGGCATGGGAGTAAATCCTGTATTGAACCTGTACTTGCAAGAGTTTCATGGTGTGTTCATCTGCTATCTCTGAATCTCCTCTTAGCACCTTAAATTCTTGGAGATAGTTATCTATTGACCCTGTTTGCCTTAAACTTTCTATTTTGACCATGCCTTGATTCCTCTTATCTCCCTTTGTCCTTGGTTGTTGATAATGTACTCCTATTTGTCTTTAATATATTTTTCCAAGGTTAGCTGTGCAAAACCTTCAGCCTTTCCTGATAACCTTGATAAGACTACTGTGGTCATGATGCAATTATTCTTTCAATTGATTTCATATGTCCAAATGGTGATGAGGGCCCATCACCTTCTCCACTTTTTTCTATCTCCATCCTATTTCCCTGGATCTGCAATCTTCCTTGCACTATCCTTAGATTCCAGGAGATTCTGAAGCTGCTCTGCCAATCCTGTTGCATTGAAAGACATTGTTGGCCTTGAAGGTAAACAAATTGATTGCTGGGGTGGGTTAATGAATAATGAACTTGGTCTCAGCTCTTCCTGGGTTAAAAAGAAGGGGTTGGATAGGGAGTAAAGGGACTCTAGGATATCTGGGCTGGACTTACTGGTTTCTGGTGGTTGTGAGTACTCTGCTGTGTCCTCTGAAACTCTGAACTCTCCTTCTCCTGAGTATGACACATTTGCTTAAAGATCTGATAATACAGGGTGCTTCTGTAGTCCTAAAACTTTTTCTTGGTACTTTGAGGAGAGCTGAGGGATGAAAAGAGTGAAGTTGATCAGTGGTTGCTACCTGATGATCTCTAGCTCTCTTAGCTGTGAAATCTTTTTCCATTTGATGATCAAACTTATTGAATCTCTTTTGGAAACTTTCTCTTCTTTTCTTGTCTCCTTCAAATTCTAAGATAGCTTCATCTACTAGGTTAATAAGAGTGATTTCATATCCCCAGAGATAAGTCTTTCTTGGGCTCATATAGAAAAGGAATACTTCTTCTAATAGTACCAACAGTAACTAGTCTTGCACAAGTAAGACACAGATCTTGTGTGCCAAACTACTGAGGACTTCTGAGGCCTAAGAGTGCTCAAATACTACTGATAATGAAGGCTTTGGGCTAGAGCTGACAGAACTAGGCAAAGAATATAGAAAAAAGGCAAGAGGCTTGAACTTGTAAAAGTAGAGAGCTCAAGTGCATAAGACTGGGGTTAACCAGGCTTGCATCTTTCCCTTATATATGTTACTAGGATGTGCACAGACCATGTACAATAAACTGGCCCTAAACTATAGTACAGTAAGCCAACCAATGGCAAAACTAAAGCAGGGACCTAGAAATACATGAGGGTAACATGAGGTTAATGATGTAATGGTCTAGACCAGTCTAGACTTGTGACAAGGTGAAGATGTGAAATACTGAAATGTGAAGATGTGAAATAGTCACATGATGTGACATTGTGAAGAGTTGCAAGAGTAAGGTGAAATTGAGAAAAATGGAATAAAATTATAACAAATCCAGCTTACAATTGGTCTTTGTATCTAGTAAGCTACTCTAGCCCTCTAACTTCCCTTTAGGCAACTCTGGCCCTTTGTCACCATTCCAGTCTGCCCAGCAATGCATGTATGCTTTCCATTCCTTAGCATTATATACTCCCCTGGGCTTCCACTCCCACTCTGCTCCATTTTGTTTTTAGTCTATCTCTGCTCCAGTTAAGTACTACCCTAGTTCCACTTCATTATCTCTGGACCATCCTGGTATAACTCCATTACCATTACCATTCTCAGTTACTATTACCATTATTGCTACTATTCCTATTCCATTCCTGTTCCTTGCTTTCCCCTGTTTCATCCTGTTACTCTTCAATTTCAGTCTAACATGATTGGATATTGTCTTTCCTAACATCTCCATTTGTTTCATAGATATTTAGACATCTGCTTTGCTTCTGAGTTGCACCTGTCTTACTTCATTACACTCTTAGATAGTTCTGCCTTTCTGAGATATAAGTACTGTAGCTTTGTATCTTGTACCTCAGTACAAATATTGACATAAATACCCCCTTGTCTTTATTCTCACTCTGCTCAAGCCCTTGGGCTTACTCTGACCCTCTGGGTTACTCCAGAGTACCTTCAAGGCCAAGCAATATCCTTGAAAGAGTTGCAAGATTTCACCTCCATAACTAGGCTTGATTCTCCTTATCCTGTCTGTCTCTCCTATTGAGCATAAAAACAGCCTTCTCACCCATCTCCAACATCTATGTAAATCAGGACACTGGAAAGTGCAAGGGCACACCACATAAGGTGAAGCTGAGTCCTGTTTGATCATTGAAACCCTTTCTAGATTCCTTCAGAGCCCTCTGGAGTCCTGTGGAGTTATGACCTTTTTTCAGTGTCAAGGGTTTCATTTAGAAAGGAACTGGTTTTAAAAGTATACCTGTACTAGGTATAGGTTTTAACAGTATCTTTCTGCTGGGATAAGTTTTAACATAGTCCTACCTTAAGGGCATGGCATTGGAATGGTTTGAGCCTGACCTCCTTTTAACTGAAAACTCTGACTTCTACCCCTTGTGGATGAACAATTATAAGGAGTTCATTCAGGAACTCTGGACCAACTTCAGACCCCATGACTTGGTCAGAGATGCAGAGTACCATCTAGACCAGTTGACTATGAAGAATAGTTAATGAATTAACAAATATGTAGTTGAGTTTAATAGAATTACATTTCAAGTCTGGGATTATGGAGAAGATGCTCTCTGCCACTACTTCTATAATGGTCTCCCAGACCACATCAAAGATGACCTTTTCTGTGTTAGCAATCCCCTGACACTTATTGAGTTGTGCCAGCTTGCTCAGACCATTGATGCTCATTACTGGAAGCATAAATCCAAAATCAGCTAACAAGGAAAGTTGTCTCACCTGTCCAAATCATCTGACAAACCCTCCACACCCTCCACTTTGACCTTTGGCCCTAATGAATCAAGGAACAAGCCAGCTAGTTCCTCTGGCTTCTTCAAGTCATCCATTTCCCAGAAGCAGGACTTGTTATCCAAGCTTGGTAAGGACAGTAAGCTCACTGCTGAAAAATACAAGCATTAAATGGAGAATTACCTCTGTTTGTTCTGTGGTATCACTGGGCATATAGCAAAGAACTGCCCCAAATCTTTCTCCAAGGTGGCCAAAGCTCATGCTACCAAGACCTCTGCTCTGGAAACCAAACTGGAGGCCTCTGTCTCAGAGATGAAAAAATAGTCTGCAGCCTCCATGACTCCACATAGGCTGGAGGTTGCATTGATTCTTCCCATGCTTTACTGGAGGTTAGACTTAATGCATTCATTCTTTTAGATAATGCTTTACTTATGTCTCTTATTACCCTTGTTTCACACAAAATTCCTCTGTTTTCTGCCCTGATTGACTCTGGTTCCTTAGATTGCTTCATAGACACCAAGTTAGTCAGTATCTACAATCTTCTGACTTATTCCATTCCTCTGTTGCAGCTCTGACTTTTTGATGGCACTTCCAATTCTATAATTACTAATGTCATTGATCTTTCTGTTTGCTTTAAAACTGGTAATAGTACTCCAATGACATTTTATGTCACTTTATTGGATGGATCTAGTTCTCTTGTTCTAGGACACAACTGGCTTGCCTGCCACAATCTGTTGATTGACTAGATATCAAGTCATATCTTGTTTTAATTATCTGAACCAAACATATCAATACCTCCAAGCTCACCTTCACAGCTTCCAGTTTCTCTGATTCAAGCTAACTCCAAACCCAATTTACTATGTTCCCCTGACCCCAAACCTCTGTCAACTGAGCTACTCAGCTCATCAGCATTCACACATGCCTGTAGCCTTGATGGCTTAGTCCCATTTAGTCTGCAACTCTGACCTCCAGAGAGTTGTCTCCATTCTGCTTCTGTTGCCCCTCCTCCAGCCAACCTTTCCAGCATCCCTCAAGAATATCACAACTTCACTGATGTGTTTATTAAAAGCAAGGCATCTACTCTTTCTCCCCATTACAAGTTTGACCTAAAGATTGATCTGGAAGAAGGCACCTCTCCACCTATTGGCACTACCTATTCTCTGTCACTCTCTGAGCTTGAAGCACTCAGGACTTTCCTAGACAAACATCTCACTACCAGCTTTATTTGACCCTTTACATCTGCTCATGCTGCCTCTGTCCTCTTTATCTGGAAGAAGGATGGATTCCTCTAATTGTGTGTAGATTTCCAAGAACTCAACAAAATTACAAAGAAAGACTGCTACCCCCTTCCATGCATCTCTGATCTCCTTGATGCTCCAAGCCATGCAACCATCTATATCAAGCTTGATCTTAGGCATGCATATTATTTAGTTCACATTGCTAAGGGTGATGAGTGGAAAACCTTCTTCCATATGCACTATGGCTTGTATGAGTGGCTTGTCATGCCATTTGGGCTCACCAATGCCCCTGTGGCTTTCCAGCAGTTCATCAATTCTGTCTTCACCAATCTTCTTGATGTTTCCATAATTGTTTATTTGGATAATATTCTAATTTTCTCCACCAACTGGATATTTCATACTAAGCATGTCCATGAAGTCCTTCACCACCTCCAGAAACACAGCCTCTTTGCCAAACTTGAGAAATGTGAATTCCATACTAATTCCACTAAGTATCTTGGGTATCAGCTCTTCTCTTCAGGGCTCACAATGTCCCCTGAAAAGGTTCAATCCATCCTGGATTGGCCCAAGCCTTGCAAAGTTTGCAATATTCAGTCTTTTCTCAGTTTCACTAATTTCTACTGCCACTTCATCCAGGGCTACTCCAACATCATCATTCCTCTGACTTACCTTACTCACAAGTCTGCTCATTGGGATTTCAACACTTCTTGTCATGCTGCTTTTCAGTGCCTCAAGGATGCTTTTACTTCTGCTCCTATTCTAACCCATTGGATTCCTAATGCTCCCCTTATTGTTGAGACTGATGCTTTAGACTATGCAATTGCAGGATCCTTTCACTCTGATGTCCAGACAGTGAGGTCCATCCTGTCACTTTCTATTTACATACTCTTACTGCACCAGAACTTAACTACAACATCCATGATAAGGAGCTCCTTACTATTTTCACTGTGTTTAAGACCTGGCATTATTACCTTGAAGGTTCCAGTTCTCCAGTGGATATCATCACCAATCACAAGAATCTGGAATCCTTCACTACATCTAAACTTCTGACCTGCTGGCAAGCCCAGTGGTCAGAGTTTCTCACTCAGTTTTATCTAATCATCCACTTCTGCCCAGGTTATTTAGGTGCTAAACCTGATGCTTTGACTAGACAATGGGATATTTATCTCAGAAAGGGGAATAGTGACTATGCCCTCATTAATTCACATAACTTCTGGCCTATATTCATGCAGGAGCAACTCACTATATCCCTCAGGGTTTCCTTTCTGGCATTTCTGGTCTTCCAGTCCACATCCCTTTTCAACCTTGAAACTCTCCATTGTGATATCTGAAACACAATAGCTTGATGCATTGACCTTCCTAACTCTAACCCTTGGAGAGTGCCTTCCTAATGCTACTATCTGGCTTTTGTGCTAGTGGCCAGGAACTAGGTGTGGTAAAACGAAAGTGAGAGCCAAGACACTTATAAGCAAGTGAGGATAGGCTGAGAGTCAAAGGAGCAATAAACTAATGCCTATGCCAGTAAGACTAAACCAAAATCAAGACTTAAGTGAGCAAGACTGGGGAATCCCAGCTTACCTACCCTTGCCTTTATATATTCCAAGGTAAAGTGCATGGACCATGCTGACTAGTACATGAACTACCTAATCAGGGAATGCCCTAAACCCTGGGTTAATATATAAGGAGACAATGAGGGAAAAGCATGGGGCAGAGATTAAGAGTATGGCAGGAGACTATGTGGATGTGGGAGAATGGAAGAGAAGTAATCTATGAACAGAATGCAGGGTCAGAGGTGCTTGCACCATGAGGACAGAGATCTCTGCCACAGATTAAATCCAATCTGTAGATCTTCCATAGATACATCTAAAGTCCAGATCCAGATCTAGATCAGATGAGATCCATGGAGATTAGATGGAGGGCAGTTCCAGGGAAGATCCTGGGAAGATTCATGTCAGGTGACTGATGATCACACAACCACTGCTAGGAAAAGAAATGATAAATACTCTTAAAGAAAACAGACCACAGACTAGGGTTAAGCTTAAAAAGAGGTGTCTTGTGCACAATCACATGATGTCATGTGACTAGTTCTAGTGCTGGAGTGTCACTTCATAATGATATCCTCTTGGCACTCCCTTCTAATCCCACTGCCTTTACCCACTTGTCCAGTACTCTATTGCCTGACTTTTATTGGTCTAGAGACCCAGAAGGCTTCTTGCATTTGGACAACCATATTTATGTCCCTGACACCTCTGATCTCTGCCTTCAGATTCTCTGCTACAAGCATGACCACCCCTTATCTGGACACTTCTGTCATATTCTATACCTTTAACCCAATTCCAACCCCATCCTGACCTGGCTTATAACTGGTTCTCATATCCAGTAAGCTACTTTAGCCCTATGACTTCCCTCCAGGCAACTCCAGCCCTCCATCACCATTCTAGTCTGCCCCAGCTTTGCATATATGCTTTTTACCCCTCCATTGTTATATGCTCTCCCAGTCTTCCACTTCTGCTCTACTCTATTTTATTTTCAGTTCTATTTCAGTTCCAGTTAAGTACTACCTTAGTTCAAATTCATTATCTCCAGACCATTCCAGTATAACTCCATCACTGTTCCCACTCTTAGTTACTGTTACCCATATTGTTACTATTCTTATTCCATTCCTGTTCTTGGTTTCCCCTCATTTTATCCTATTATCCTTTAGTTTTAGTCTGATATGATTGGACATTGTCTTTCCTGATATCTCCATTTATTTCTTAGATATGTAGACATCTGCTTTGCTTCTGAGTTTGCATCTGTCTCACTTTACTATACTTTTAGATAGTTCTGCCTCTCTGAGGTATAAGTACTATAGTCCTGTATCTTGTACCTTAGTATGAATATCAACATAAACACCCCTTGTCTTTGTTCTCACTCTGTTCAAGCCCTTGGGCTCACTCTGACTCTCCAGGTTACTCCAGAGAATCTCTGGAACCAAGCAATACCCTTAAAGGAGTCATAAGATCCCACCCCCATAACTAGGCTTGACTTTCCTTGTCTTGCCTGTCCCTCCTATTGAGCACTGAGACAGTCCTCTTTTCCACCTCCAATATCTATGTAAATCAGGACACTGGAAAGTGCAAGGGCACACCACATAAGGTAAAGCCAAGTCCTATTTAACCAATCAATCCTTCTTAAATTCCTCTGAAGTTCTTCAAACATCCCTGGAGTTTCTGAAGTATGACCTTCCTTTAGCAATCAAAGCTTTATCCAGAAAGGAGATTGGTATACATTTTAACAATTCATTCACACCAGGAATGGGTTTTAACAACTTCAGTTAGAATTGGACACTGGAGCTCATCCACTGAGAATATACCTGGCCTAACATTTGAGCATTTGTTAAAAAGTATGTTTCTTCATGTACAGCTTGTGTGTTAAAACTTTCATCCCATTATAAAGAGACTGTTAAAACCTATATTAAGACAGGTATACTTTTAACCAGTTCCTTTTGGAATGAAATTCTTGACATTGAAGGAAGGTCAGAACTCTGGAGGGCTCCAGAGGGCTCCAGGGGGATCTAGGAAGGGTTTCAATGGTCAAATGGGACTTGGCTTCACCTTATGTGGTGTGCCCTTGCACTTTCCAGTGTCCTGATTTACATAGATGTCAGAGGTGGGTAAAAAGGCTGTCTCTATGCTCAATAGGAGGGATAGGCAGGACAAGGAGAGTCAAGCCTAGTCATGGGGATGAGGCCTTGTGACTCCTTCAAGAATATTGTGTAGCCTCAGAGATACTCTGGAGTAATCTGGAGATTCAGAGTAAGCCCAAGGGCTTGAGCAGAGTGAGGATAACAACAAGAGGGTGTTTCTGTTGTTTTTGTTGATATTCATACTGAGGTACAAGATACAAAACTATAGTACTTATATCTCAGCAAGGCAGAACTATCTAGCAGTGTAACAAAGTAAGACAAGTGCAAACTCAGAAGTGAAGCAGATATCTAGATATCTAGGAAACAAATGGAAATGTCAGGGAAGACAATGTCCAATCAT
>JBBPKN010000995.1:7018-23581 GCA_038089275.1 Pulveroboletus cf. rosaemariae | reverse complement strand
GGTTGGGAGCACAGCTTATGGTTGGATCTAGTATCTCAGATGACAGATTGCATCTCCCGATCGGATCTCCGATGAATCTGATCTCGATCCAGAAGAGGGTCAGATCTGATTGTGGCAGAACTCTAGATGAGATCTCCTCGGCCTCATGGCTGGGGGCATGGTTTAATCTCTGCTATCCCTGATCGGCTATTTATATTTAGACATCCTTCCATTCCACACTGCCTCTCCCACATCCATCCCTTATTCGCATGGCCCATTTGGTCATACTCTTAGTAAGTACGCCCTATGCCCTATTCCTTATTTAGTTATACCCTGTGCCCTGGACTTGGTCCGTGCGCATATGGGATCATATATATAGTAGTACAGTTTCTGTCTCAAGACCCTAGTCTTGAGCACTTGTATCATATGCCTAGTATTGGGTAATCAAGTGGCTACTGGATCTCCTGGCTTGTCCCTCTTTTCATTTGCTGTCATTCTTTATACATCATCGTCGACCATAGCATCAAGCCAGCCCCCACTTTAGGGTTAGGATCAGAAAGCCTTATCAAACCAAAGGAAGAGTAACCGGCCCAAACACCAGGACCCTGTCACAGTCTGGTTGTGGAAACCAAATGTAATACTCTCCTTCCAGGCTTATGATGTCCCCTGACAAGGTTCAATCCATCCTGGATTGGCCCGAGCCTCACAAGATTAGGAATATCCAGTTCTTCCTCAGTTTCACTAACTTCTACTGCTGCTTTATCTGGGGCTACTCTAACATCATCATTCCCCTGACTTGCCTTACTCACAAGTCTGTTCATTGGGATTTCAATGCTTCTTGTCACACTGCTTTCCAGCACCTCAAGGATGCTTTTACTTCTGCTCCTATGTTGACCCATTGGGTCCCTGATGCTCCTCTCATTGTTGAGACTGACACCTCCAACTATGCCATAGCTGGAATTCTCTCACTCCAGTCCCCAGATGATGAGGTCTGCCCTGTTGCTTTCTTTTCCCATATGCTCACTACACCAGAACTCAACTATGATACCCATGATAAGGAGCTCCTTGCTATTTTCACTGTGTTCAAGACCTGGCATTATTACCTTGAAGGTTCCAGTTCTCTGGTGAATATTGTCACTGATCATAAGAACCTGGAATATTTTGCTATGTCTAAACTTCTGACCTGCCAGCAAGCCCAGTGGTTGGAGTTTTTCTCCCAGTTTAATCTGATCATCTGTTTTTGCCCTGGCCATTTAGGTGCTAAACCTGATGCTCTAACTAGACAATGGGACATCTATCCCAGTGTGGGGAATGGCAGCTATGCCCTTGTCAATCTGCATGACTTCTGGCCCATGTTCATGCAGGAACAACTTGCTGTGTCCCTCCAGGCTTCCATTCTAGCATCTCTGGTTTTCTGGTCTGCATCCCTCTTTGACATTGAAACCCTCCATTATGACATCATCTTAGCACTCCCTTTTGACCCAACTGCCTCTATTCACTGTTCTGGTACCCTCCCATCTGACTCTTGTTGGTCTAAAGACCCAGAAGGTTTCTTGCATGTGGACAACCACATCTATGTTCCCAATGCTTCCAACCTCCAACTCCAGATCCTCCACTACAAGCATGACCACCCCTTATCTGGACACTTTGGTCAGAATTGGACACTGGAGCTCATTCACTGAGAGTATACCTGACCTGGCATTCAAGCATTCATTAAGGAATACATTTCTTCATGTACAGCTTGTGCCTGTGCTAAGGTACCCTGTCACAAACCCTATGGTTTCCTCAAGCAGCTCCCTATTCCAGAAAAGCCATGGAATTCCATCTCTATGGATTTCATTGAACAGCTCCTGGCTTTCTCCGGTCACTCTGCCATCCTTGTTATGGTAGATCATCTATCAAAGCAGTGCATCTTCATTCCTACAGACAACAAGGTGACCTCCCCAGAGCTTGCTAAACTCTTCTTACTCCATGTGTTTTCCAAACATGGAGTTCCCTTCAACATTACCTCTGATCGAGGTTTCAAGTTTGTTTCCCATTTCTTCCATTCTCTGGGTCAAGCCCTCAAAATCTGTCTCCACTTCACCTCCAGGTATCATCTGGAGGATAATGGTCAAATCAAGCAAATGAACCAAACCCTGGAGCAGTATCTATGTGTTTATTGCAACTATCAGCAGGACAACTGGTCTGATCTCCTGCCCCTCATAGAGTTTGCTTATAACAATGCCCCTAATGCTACCACAGGTGTTTCCCCTTTCTTTGCCAACAAGGGCTACCATCCAAACATCTCCATGCACCTGAAATGTGATCTCACCTCCACCCAAGCTCAAGAATATGCCATAGACCTTGACTCTCTCCACACCTCCCTTTGCAAAGAAGTAGCTGCCACCCAAGTCAGATACCAAGGACCTGCAGATGCTCAACGATCTCCATTACTGGACTTTAAAGTAGGTGACCAGGTATTCATCAAGGCCAAGTACTTTAGGACTATGCAGCCTTCCAAGAAACTTGCTGAAAAGAACTTAGGTCCTTATTCCATTATCACTCAGGCAGGCTCACTGTCCTTCACACTCCATCTCCCAGAGAACATGAAGTCCATTCATCTGGTCTTTCATGTTTCTTAACTTGAACCCTCTGTTTCCAACATGATCCCAGATTGTATGCAACCATCTCTACCCCTAGTTGAGATTGATGGTGAACCAGAGTTTGAGATTTCTGAAATCCTAGACTCAAAGATAGATCATAGGCAAAGGAACTGCAAACTACTATATTTGATTAAGTGGTTAGGTTATGAGGATACTAATAAGGAGATCTCATGGCTCCTTGCCACTGAATTAGGGCATGCTTTGGAGATTGTTGAGGAGTTTCATCTCTGTTACCCAGACAAACCCAGGCCATTTTATGATTAATCAAATGTAGTGGATCTAGTGGACCCTTTACCTATTCTAAGACTGTTTTTTGATCTCCTTGTCTACCATTAAAATTTCGCCAATCTTCACACAAAGTTCTAACAGCTCTGCTACCACCTCATCCTTTTCCCTGTCCTTGCTCCCCAAACTCCCAGCTTCTCTGGTCTCCTCCACCCATGCCATTCCCAATGCATCAACCAGCTACTCCAGCAGCCAGTTCTCACATTTGGCCTCTTGCTGTATCTTCTGGCCCACCTTCCTTATTGATGCCCCCATCAGGCAACAGCCCTTAGCCACTTGCCAAAGATCCTCCTCTGTCTTCTTGAAGTCTGCCCTGCTATCAGGCACCCCTTCCTCTCCCACCTTCTGTCTTCACTTTCTCTCTGGCTTCTCCTGGCTGGGGTGTATGTACCTCACCTTTGCCTCTATACAGGCAAGGCATGATGTTGACTTGCCTGGGCCTACCTGGCACTCCAGTTCCTTGTCATTGTACCTTAGGCACCCCAGTTCCTCTTTCACTCTCCTCTTGCCATTGCTGTTACTGGACCCCACCTCCTGAGCTTGGTGAAGTTCCTTCATCTAAGCCAGTGTTAGAGTGCTAGGTCCTGACCCCATTTCCAATACTTACCCATTTCTGGACCACTGCCACTGCTTTCCAAGCCTCCTCTGCTTTCTTCTGAGCCTCCTCCTCTCTCCTCACTTTTCCCTGCTGCTTCCACTTAGCATACTTCACATTACCAAGCTCCTCTTTGTCTTTGATGTGCTCCTCCAGGCACTCATCAGACCAGGTGTGAATGTTGGTGAATGAAGACATGATGAGGGATACCAGTGTAAAAGTCTCTGGGGTGATATTTGCTTTTATGGTTTTCTGGCCAGCTAAACCCTGATGCCCACTCTGCTCACTTATTCATCAAGAGCACATGCTTCACAGCCTTCAGGGGTTCAGGCCTTAAGAGGGAAATACTGTCACATCCCATGCCAATGGGTCAACTCTGCTATGTTCCAATGCAACTCCAGTTGCTTCTATGCTTTAAGCTGCATGTTTTCTAGTTCCCCTTACTTCTGTCTTCTCCTACCTAATGATTGACTACAACTTTACCTATACTAACTCCATACTGTTCCAATACAACTCCATTGTTTCTCTGACCTCACTTTCTGTTCCTGTTCCTTTGTGCCATGTTTCTCCCTGTTGTCACTTAGTTTCAGTTTGACATTATTTGACATTGTCTCCTCTGATATCTCCATTCATATTCAGGATGCATTGGCACCTGCTTCACTTATGAGACAACTCCTTTCATATCTCCATTCCCTCCTTAGATAATCTGTCTCCCTGAGGTATATAAGTACTGGAGTTCAATATCTTGTACTTTAGTTTGAATATCAACCATAAAACAACATTATGATTCCCCCCCAGACCCCTTCTGCCTCATGACTTGATGTCATACCCTACCCTAAAGTCCCTCAAACTTATTCCACAGCTTGACATTGTGCCTCTTGTTGGGAAAAAGCCCTCCAGCTGATCCTGAACCTCCAATAGTTTCTGACCCCTTTGTAAATTGGGGCACTTGGTACTGACATAAGGGTGCACCACATAAGGTGAAGCCAAGCCCTGTCCACTCCAGAGTTATCCAGAGTACCTCCAGAGTATGTTGAAACATTTATAACACAAGTAAAAGATGACAAATGAAGTGTTGTGCCTCAGTGGTATCAGCTACACTCCCAGGGGTGTGCTGAGATCAGACACTGATAATCCTCTGGTTAAGTGCCAGGACACAAGCAATGGATTCCAAGTACTTAGGTACAAGGACAAGTGGAGATGTGAAAACTGTGAGGTGGTTGCAAGGTAAAAGTAGCATAAGGAGGAGGGAACTAGAAGTATGCTACTTTATAGTACAACTAATAAGGTTCAGGTGGAGATAGAATGAGTAATCATGCTGATGAATGATAAATAAGATATCTGTGTAAAAACAGATGGAAAAAGATGGAATGATTATAAGTTAGCTGATTAAAAGATGGAAGACCTGGGCAAAGGGCATAACAAGAGAGCAGTCTAGACAAGGCTAGAGTGTGAGAAGAGCGGAATCTATTAGCAGAAAGTGAACAAGAAAGCACCTTTGGTGCATGAAGAGCAGAAGCTAAGACAAGAGAAAAGAGAAAAAGAAGAAAGAAAAAAGAAATTGTAACAGTGACTCCCTGTTATTATATAGTGTCACCAGTTCTCATGGATCCTTGAATGCAGTTTAGGTTATGGTTTTTTACCCATGAGCATCACTTCCTTTGTTTTCTCCTGTTTTTTTCTGGCAGCTGACTTTAATTCTCTGACATGTTGTTATTACCTGGTAATCCTCAACAGAAAACCACTCCATGTCACTTTGGACCATTTCAACCAACTTTTCATGCCTAGATCTTGCCATTACAGTCTAAGCATTTTCTAGCTGATTTCTGGCTCCTTTCTTGACAAGTCACTCCAGGATTATCAATAGGTGGTCATTATCCTCTGGTATCTATTCTCTACTTTTAGGTGACCTCTTTCTGGCCATTGATCCTAGCCTTTTGAGACCCAACCTTCTGAGTAGAACAAATCTATTAAACCTATACCCCTTGTCTTGCTGATCTCTGGCACTGCACTTCCATGCACTTCCAATCATTACAATCTCCATTGGATACCTTGTTCTATTTAGAATTTGGAAGCCCCAATACTCCAATCCCCTTCTGCCCACTCCTGCTCCTTTTCAATGCTTCTCATTTTTCTTCAATTTCATTTCTTCTGCTCAAGCCATCAGACCTTCACATACTCTACAAAGACTGTTGGATTTACTCTGTTAATGCCTAGCATCACTCTTTGCTGAATGGTTTGTGTTTACTAATTCTAGGACACCACTAATTCACCCACTGTGGTCTGTTGACCCCAGGTATTGAGTAGTACCTTGTCTATTCACTGGATAATACATGCCAGCACCTTGCACACACCCTGTAGCTCTGTATCACTCTGATTTCAGCTAACTCTGATCCCAAACCACAGTTTTTCATCATTATCTGGTAGTTATGACTCTGTTGCCTAAGTATGCAGTTGTCTCTATGTCACTTTGCTCTCTGTAGCAGGCCAGTTTTGTCTGTTGATATGTCTACCAGAAAGACACCTCCACCTATCTTCAATCTTCTCCAAACTTTTAGCATTTGACCTTTTATTGTTCTTTTCCCTTGGCATTCCTGCCACCTATTTCCTTATCCTAGCAGCTAAGATATACCCACCTTGCTAACCAACCAGGCTTCAGAAGCACCACCCCTCTTTCTCTGCACTCCAACACACCCCCCACATTTTGTCTCACATGCCAAAAGTCTCTTGCTCTCTCCAGGCATCTTCATTCCTTTCTGTCTCCCCAGAAAGCTTACTCTTCCATCATGACTGTGCTGCAATTACTCTTTCTTTTCCTACTTGCAGTTGATTGAGCTTTGTTTCCATTCCTTATAAGTCCCTGCTTGGATTTCCTCTATATGGCACTACATTGTTTTATTGATATGCCACCTCCCTATAATCCCCTTGCCATTGGCACTCTCTGTCTCCTTCTGAGAAACCTATTTCACAGAATTATCTCCATATCTCTCCATTCTCTCTGACTCTTGCCTGGAAAATCCTTGCTCTTCAGACATTGTTTCCTGACAACTCCATTTCCACTTGCAAGTATTCCCTTACTTTTTTTGTATGTTGTTTGGGGACCTGTCTTTCTGTTTCCCTGGGTATTCTTTTTCCAGAAAGACATTCTGCTCTTCTGCATCTTCTGGAAATCCTGCTTTTTTCCTCTGGGTATTCCTTCCCTGGAAATGATTCTGCTCTTCTGCATCTCCTGGGAATGCTGCTCATTTCTTCAGAATCTCCTCCAAATCCCTCCATTGTTTTTGCCCTGGGAATTCCTTGGTCTTCCAGCCATGTTCTGATGACTCCATTACTCTTTGCCTTCAGTTCCTGTTTCTCCTCTAATCTGTTGTTCAGGAACCTGTTCTTTTGTTTTCCCTGGATTTTTCTTCTCCTTTGGGGGTATTTCTGCTCTTCCTGTGTCCCTTAGGAACTCCCCATTTCTGTGTCCATTCTTTTGGTTGGCCTTTCTTTCTGGCCTCCCTCCCATCTTTCTGGGTACTTCTGGATATCTTCTGCTTGGTCCCTTGTGCTGCCTCTGGTCCCTTTGTTTTCTGTCTTCTAGTTAACAATGGGACATTGATCTTGAGGAGAGGATAGCATCTAGTGATAGCATCTAGTGACCACACTAGTAACTGCTGATTGCACCTAGCAATCCACAATCTACCAGTCATCTAGCACTGGTGCCATTCCTTTAGTTCCATTACTCACCTCTCTAACCTTTCTCTGTTCCATCTCTGGTTTTTTCTGCCACAGTACCTAGCCCACCTGGTCAACTGTCTACCTTTGTGCAATGATCAGACATGCTCTGTGCCAATTGCCCCCTTTAACTACCCTTACCACTCATGCAGTGACTGACCCCTACCTATGTCAACTGCATCCATTTCTGATTGTCTCTGATTGTCTCCATCCCTCTTCCAAGTAGCTCATCTCCCTTCTCTTACTGCAGCACATGAACAATGTGCAATCCAATCAGGCATATATAATCACTTGTGAAATACAGGAGGCAAGACCAATAAGCAACCCTCAGTGAAACATTTAATTCTCTGGGTCCTTTCTGACTGCCACTCCACTGTTCTCCTGCTTGGCCTCAGCCTTGAGGTTGACAGAGACAACCCTTGGTTCCCCTGCCATAATGTACTCAGCCTGACAACCTTCTGCCAGCTTGATCTGAACTAGGTCGTGAAGAAGCTTGTTCTGCTTCTTCATTTCTTGGCAAAGGTAATCATTGATCTCTTGAATGGCATCCACAACCAGATGGTTCCCCATAGGCTCTGATCCCCCACCTCTTCCAACTGCTGAACCCCTGGATTGTGCCTGCTCTGCCCCTCCAGCTACTCCTCCTGTGCCTCCAGTCCCAGACCCCTGTCCTCCTGATAATCACATAGCATCTCTCCAATTTAGAATCATACAGCTGGCTAATCTCCTTCTTGTATGCTCCAGGTATTTGGCCCACATTAGGCCCACCCTATCAAGGGGATGAGGAGCTAGTTGTTTGTCAGACCAGTATTGGAGTTCACTGAATAAGGACATTAGGAATAGGATATGTCTTTGACATTTCTGCCCCTACCTGCTTTATCAGAATCTCATCCAACTCCAATTTAGCTCTGATTCCTAGCCACATAATAAACTGTCTCACTGGCAATTGTTACACTAGGCCCAGGTAGGGACAAGCATAGACCTTGCTGTGGGTAAAATGGAAGAAGCAAACTGAAGGTAAGCTTCAAGACAAGTGGAAGGTGACAAATGAAGTGTTGTGCCTTAGTGATATCAGCTACACTTCCAGGGGTGTGCCAAGATCAGACACTGATGATCCTCTGGTTAAGTGCCAGGATACAAGCAGTGGATTCTGAGTATGTAGGTACAAGGAGTAATGGAGATGCAAGGACTGTGAGGTGATTGCAAGATAGAAGTAGTGTAAAAAAAGGAGGAAATAGAAGTATGCTACTTTATAGTACAACTAATAGAGTTTGAGTGGAGATGGAATGAGTAATCATGCTGACAGATGATGAGTAAGATATCCATGTGGAAACAGATGAAAGCAGATGGAATGATTATGAGTCAGCTGATTAAAAGATAGGAAGCCTGGGCAAAGGGCATAACAAGAGAGTGGTCTAGCCAAGGCTAGAGTGTGAGAAGAGCGGAATCTATTGGGAGAAGTGAACAAGGAAGCACCCTTGGTGCATGAAGAGCAGAAGCTATGACAAGAGAAAAGAGGAAAAGGAAAAAGAAAAGAGGAAATGTAACAGCAACCTGTGTATTTCAGTTTCCTTTGGAGATAAAAAACCATTTTCAACTCTGTTCCTTCCCTACCCTAAATCCAACCTTTCTGACATTTGTTTTGGATTCTTTATTTGACTATTGGGCTCTAGTCTAATTTCTGATCTTCTCTCCAGTAGTCTTTCTAAAGCCCTGTGTCTCTCCACTTCTATCTACTTTGTTTCTTTTTAGTTTCTCTGACTCTATGTTAAAAGTAACCATTTTAACATTAGTCTCTAATCTCATCTGTCTAGGGAATTCAGTTAATTCTTCCATTTTCTTCTTGGTTGTTCTTTTATTCTCCATATCACCACATAACTGCCTAAGGCACCACTTGCCTGATCATGAGATTTGTTATGATTCCTCTTTTCTTTTCTTTCTCTTTCTCTTTTTCTCTTATTGTAGCTTCTGCCTTTCTTGCATCTCTGGTGCTCTCTTGTTCACTTTCTACTATAGATTCCACTCTTCTCATGCTCTAGCCTTGTCTAGACCATTCTCTTGTTATGCCCTTTGCCTGGGCCTTTTATCTTTTAATCAGCTGACTTATAATCATTCCATCTCTTTCCATCCATTTCCACATGGATATCTTACTTATCATTTGTCAGCATGATTACTCATCCTATCTCTGCTTCAACACTATTTACTGTATTATAAAGTAGCATACTTCCTGTCCTCCATTTTCCTTATGCTACTTCTACCTTGCAATCACCTCACAGTCTTCACATCTCCACTACTCCTTGTACCTATGTACCTGGAATCCACTGCTTGTGTCCTGGCACTTAACCAGAGGATCATCAGTGTCTGATCTTGGCACACCCCTGGGAGTGTAGCTGGTACTATTAAGGCATAACACTTTGTTTGTCACCTTTCACTTGTCTTGAAGCTTACCTTTGGTTTGCTTCATTTACTTTACCCATAGCAAGATCTATGCCTGTCCCTACCCAGGCCTAGCATAACAAGATTTTATCTTGACAGGTTATTGCAATTTGTGAAAACCTTACTTTCTGGGACTACTCTGCATTTATTCTGAACTTGGTTACTCAAGGTTCATGAGGCCTTTACTTAAGTAGTCTTTAATGCCCCTTTTCATATCCTAATTCCCAGTCACCAAGCCAGTTCTGAACTCTAACCTCTGTTATAAAAACAAACTAGAGTAACTACTACCCTACTCTAGTACCATTATGTCCTTGTCTTCTTCTCTCCCTGCTCTCTTCTGGATTCCCATCCCAAGTTCCACCATCTCTCCTGCCACCTCTTCCTTTTTACCATCCTCTGGCCCACTCTCCACATTTTCTCTGCTCATTCTTTACATGGAATTGAGGATATCAACCAGCTGCACTAGTAGCCAGTTCTCCCTTCTTATTTCCCATACCATCCTATCCCCTATCTCCCATATGGTTGCTGCCAGCAGATAATAGCCCTCTGCCACCTGCTTAGTGCTACCTTCTGCTCCTTCTAAGCACACCCTCTTCTTGGGCTGCTCCTCCTCTGCATTCCTCCATTACTGTTTCTGCACTAGCTTCTTCTTCCCTGGGTATTCATACCTCACCTTGGCCTCTTGGCAAGCCAAGCACAATATGGACTTCCCCATGCCCACCTCACACTTCATTCCCCTATCCTTGCATCTCTTACACACCAGTGCTTCCTCTGCCCTCTGCTTTCCCTTGTTATTGCTAGGCCCCACTTGGGCCTGTACTCACACCACCTAATGGTCTTCAGTTATTCTGCTTTCAGGTAAATGACCATGGTACTCACCTTTTCTTGGGCAGCCACCTCTGCCACCCACCAGGCTCTCTTAGCCTCCTTGGCTGCCTTTTGGGCCTTTTCCACCCTCCTCTGCTCTTTTTCTTTCCTTACCTTCATGTGCCTCTTGTGCTTGGTGCATTTGACATCACTCAACACCTCATTATCATTGGTAAGCTCTGTAAGCTGCTTATCTGTCCATGTCACAATGTTGTCATAGGCAGCCATGTTATTGTAATGAAGGAAGGATGAGCTACTGTGAAGTCCCTGTTTTTATTCATGAGTGAGCTAAGAAACTCTGCTCTTTCACCCCATTGTCACTAAACAAGGTCACATGCTCATTACCTCCACAACCCTCTGCTCTATCTCCCCAATGTCATTAAATGTGTGATCATGTGCCTATTACCACACTATCTCAGATCACATGTCCATACCCTCTGCACCCCAGGCCAACAGCCTTCAAGGGTTCAGGCCTAAAAGAGGGATACTGTCATATTCTGCACCTTCAACCAAATTCTGACCCTATCCTGACCCAGCTTATAACTGGTCCTTATACCCAGTAAGCTACTATAGCCCTTTGACTTCCCTCCAGGTAACTCCAGCCCTTTATCACCATTCCAGTCTGCACCAGCTATGCATATATGCTTTCTGTCCCTTAGTGGTATGTGCTCTCCTGGGCCTCTGCTCCTGCTCTACCCTATTCTGTTTTCAGTTCTATTTCAGTTCCAGTTAAGTACTACCTTAGTTCAATTTCATTGTCTCCAAAATATTCTGATATAACTCTGTTACCATTTCTGCTCTTAGTTACTGTTACCATCATTGTTACTATTCCTGTTCTGTTCCTGTTCCTTGCTTCCCCTTATTTCATCCTATCACCCTTCAGTTTCAGTCTGACATGATTGGACATTATCTTCTCTAACATCTTCATTTGTTTCTTAGATATTTCAACATCTGCTTCACTTCTGAGTTTGCACCTGTTTTACTTCACTACACTCCTAGATAGTTCTGCCTCTCTGAAATATAAGTACTGTATTTTTGTATCTTGTACCTCAGTATGAATATTGACATAAATACCCCCTTGTCTTTGTTCTTACTCTGCTTGAGCCCTTGGGCTTACTCTAATCCTCTGGGTTACTCCAGAGAATCTCCAAGGCCAAGCAATATCCTTGAAGGAGTTATAAGGTCTCACTTCCATGACTAGGCTTGACTCTTCTTGTCCTGCCTGTCCCTCTTGTTGAGCACCAAGACAGTTCTTCTTCCCACCTCCAACATCTATGTAAATTGGGACACCAGAAAGTGCAAGGGTGCACCACATAAGATAAAGCCAAGTCCCATTCAATCAATCAACCCTTTCTAAATTCCTCCAGAAATATCCAGAAATCTCAGGAGTTTCTGGATACCTTCTGCTTTGTGCTTTGTGCTGCCTCTGGCCCCTTTTTATTTCCTATCTCCTAGTTGATGATGGGACATTAACCTTGAGGAGAAGATAGCATCTAGTAATAGCATCTAGTGACCACACTAGTAACTGCTAATTGCACTCAGCAATATGCAATCTACCAGTTATCTAGCACTCATGCCCTTCTTTCAGCCCCATTACTTGCCCCTCCAACCCCCCTCTGTTCCATTTCCAATCTCTTCCACTGTAGTATCCAGCCCACCTGGTCAACTGTCTACCTCTTTGTGCAATGACCAGACTTGCCCTGTGCTGATTGCCCCCTCTGATTACCCTTACCACTTGTGCAGTGACTAATCCTTATCTGTGTCAACTGCATCCATCTCTGATTGCATCCAATTACCTCCATTCCTTTCCCAAGTAGTAACTAGGCTTTGCTCCTGTTAACCATTACACTACTCCCCAACTTGGATTCCTTTTTCCATTCTTGCAGCAGCACACACAAATGCAGTACATTTTTGACCTGGATAAAGTTTGCTTTTGTCATACAGGAGAGGCAAGACCAATGGGCAACCCTCAGAACAACATCCACTCCTCTAGGTCCTTTCTGACCTCCACTCTGCAGTGCCTCCACTCTGCCTCAGCCTCAAGGTTGACTGTGACAACCCTTGGTCCCCCTGCCACAATGTACCCAGCCTGATAGCCCTCCACCAGTTTGATCTGGACTAGGTCATGAAGGAGCTTGTTCTGCTCCCTTATCTCTTGGCAAAGATGACCACCAACCTTGTGAATGGCATTTGCAACTAGGTAGTCCCTCACAGGCTCTAATTCCCCACCTTCTTTGACCACTGAATCCCTGGGTTGTATCTGCTCTGCCCCTCTGGCCCCAGACCCCTGTTCTTCTGCTGATTATGCAGTAGTATTCCAATCTAGAACCATATGGCTCACTAGTCCCCTCATTGTATGTTCCAAATCTTTGGCCTGCATCAGGTCTACCCTGTCATGGGGACAAGGAGCAAGCTGTTCATCAGACCAGTATTGGAGCTTGCCAAATAAGGACATCAGGAATGGAATATGTCTTCAATATTTCTACTCCCTACCTGCTTTATTAGAATCTAACCCAACTTTAATTTAGCTCTGATCTCTAGCCACATGATAAACTGTCTTGCTGGCAATCAGCATGTTTCAGTTCCATTTGAAGATAAAAAATCTTCCTCAACTTCATTTATTCTCCACCCTAGATTTCAATTCCTCTGACAATGTTTGAATATTTTGTTTGACTATTAGGCTCTAGTTTAATTTCTGATCTTTTCTCCAGTAGTCTCTCCAAAGCCCCTGTGGCTCCCCATTTCAGCCCTTCTTTGTTCCTTTTCAATTTCTCTGACTCTATTTTGAAAGTGACCATTTTAACATTGGTCTTTAATCCTATCTTTCTAGGAAACTCAGTTAATTTTTCCATTTTCTTCTTGATTGTTCTTTTGTTCTCCTTATTGCCCCATGACCACCCAAGGCACCACTTGCCTGGTCATGAGACTTCATCTTGATAGGTTCTTGTGATTTGCAGAAACCTTACTTTCCAGAATTACTCCACCTTTTCTCTGAACTTGTTCACTCAAGATTTGTGAGGCCTTTACTTAAGAAGTCTTTGATACCCCATTTCATATTATAACTCCTGGCCCCCAGGCCAATTCTGACTTTCAACCTCTGTTCATGAAGATACTAACTAGAGTTCTTAACATTACCCTAGTATCATTACATCTTTATCTTGTTCTCCCTTCACCTCTTCCTGAATCTCTGTCCTTAGTTCTGCCACCTCTTCCACAACCTCTTCCTCTTTGCCATTCTCTGGCCCACTCTCCACATTCTCTCTGCTTATTTTCCATGTGGGATTGAGGATGTCAACCAGCTGCACTAGCAGCTGGTTTTCCTGCCTTATCTCCCACATTACCCTGCCCCTCACCTCCTATATGGTTGCCACTAGCAGGTGACAGCCCTCTGCTACCTGCTCAGTGCCACTATCTGCTTCTTCTGAGCATGTCCTTTTCTTGGACCACTCCTCCTCTGCATCCCTCTATTGCTGCTTCTGCACTGGCTTCTCCTCCCCTGGGTACTCACATATTGCCTTGGCCTTTTAGCAGGCCAAGCATGATATGGACTTTTCCACATCCACCTCACACTCTATTCCCCTATCCTTGCATCTCTGGCATGCCAGTGCCTCCTTTGCCCTCTGCTTCCCCTTGTCATTGCTAGGTCCTGCTTGGGCCTGCACTCACACTATCTAATGGTTTTCAGCTACCTTGCTCTCAGGTAAACAATCACAGTACTCACCTTTTCTTGGGCAGCCACCTCTGCCATCTGCTGGGCCCTCTTAGCCTCCTCAGCCTGCCTTTGGACAGCCTTCTTCACTGCCTTCTGGGCCTCCTCTGCCTTTTTCTGCTCCTTTTTCTTCTTTGCCTTTATATATCTCTTGTGCTCTGCATACTTTGCATCAGCCAATGTCTCATTGTTGTTGGTGCACTCTGTGATGCACTTCTCAGCCCATGTTGTGATGTCATTAAATGAGGGCATGTTGTTGTAATAAAGGAAGGGACAAGTTGTATTGAAGTAATCATTTTTATTCATGAGTGAGCCAACAACTCTGCTCTTCCACCCCATTGTCACTAAACAAGGTCACATGCTCATTACCTCCACACTGCTCCATTTAATCACCCTGATGATGCTAATGTGTAATCACATGCCCATCACCACACTATCTCAGATCATGTGTCCATACCCTCTGTACCCCAGGCCAATGGCCTTTAAGAGTTCAGGCCTAAGGGGGGAATACTATCATATCCTGTACCTCCAATCCAATTCTAATCTAATTCTAACCCAGCTTATAACTGGTCCTCATACCCAGTAAGCCACTCTAGCCTCTGGCTTTTTGTAAACCCTTCATGAGGGCACATGCTTGACAGGTCTTGATATAATCTATAGTATCTTGTACCTGGTTTGGCCAATAAAAGAAACACTTTAATAAATGTAAAGTCCTTCTTTGTCCTCCATGTCCTGCAATAGAAGAATCATGACATAGTTTTAGTGCTTCCATTCATAATTCTTTTGGAATAAATATCATATTTGTTTCTTGATGTGTTAAATATCCTTCATCTGCATTATAACACAGTCCAGGCATATCATCTTCCAGAAGAGGCCCAGTAGCTGTGATAACATCCAATAAAAAGGTATTCATGAGAGAGAGACCATGGGATGGGAGGGTGGGAAAGAAGGCAGGGGGAAACACAACAACTTGTTTGTTAGGTTCTTCATGAATATCACCATGGTCAAAGCAGCAAGACAGAGCATCTGCATGACCATTGGAAGTACCTGGTTTATAAATGATGGTAAAATGGTATTTCATGAGAAGCTCTACCCAACAAGCTTGACAAGAGGAAAAATCTTGAGGCTATCTCCAGTGTTCTAAGGCCTGATGATCTATCCAGATTTCAAAATCATGACAATCAATGAGAAGATGTCACCATTCTTTTAAGGCCCGGATAACAGCCAAGAGTTCTTTGTCATAGATAGGGTAATTCTTTTCAGCTGGGGTGAGGAAGTGGGATAAATAGGCTGCAGGGCACCATTGTCCATCAACCATGTAGGAGAGAACTGCTTTAGTGGCTATATTAGAGGCATCTGTTTCTATCCAGACTGGTTTGGAGGAATTTGGATAGACTAAGAAAGAAGCAGTGCTCATAATATTTTTTAATGTAACAAAGGCCTTTTGCTGAGGCCCATCCCAAGAGAAAACCTTGTCTTTTTGAGTTAAATTATTAAGTGGTCTGGCAATGTTAGCAAAACCTTGGATAAATCATCAATAATAGTTAGTCAAACCCAGAAAAGCTTGAACATGCTTGAGGATGCATGGTTGAGGCCATTCTTGAATTGCTTGCACCTTGTTCATTTGCATTTCGACCCTGTCTTTAGAGACAACCATTCCCAGATAATTCACCTTTTCTTGTATAAAGTGACATTTAGAGGGTTTGAGAAATAAATCATGCTCTTGAAGTCACTGTAGAACTTGTATGACTAGTTGTGCATGTTCCTGTTTTGATTTGTTTTTGGTGAAAATAATAATGTCATCAATATAAACCATCACAAAACCCCAAAGATCATGAAAAATATCATTAACCATTGTTTGGAATATGCCAGGGCTATTGCACATGCCAAAATACATTACCAAGGGTTCATAAGCCCCTATGGGCGTGGTAAATGCCCCTTTCCATTCATCACCTTGATGGAGTCTGATATTGTCATAACCCCATCAAAGATCTAGAGTGGTAAACAGATCTGATCCTCTTAATCAATCAATGAGAGTGGAAATTAGAGGAAGTGGATATGAATTCTTGATAGTCCACTCATTCAAATACCTATAGTCAATGACCATTCATTTTTCTCCATCTTTCTTACCAATAAAGAAAACTGGTGATATCTGAGGTGACTTGGAGGGTCAAATGTACCCTTTATCTGTTTCCTTGTTAATAAATTCCCTAACCTCTGTTATTTCAGTGTCAGATAAGGGAATTACTCTTCCTTTTTTCGGTATAAATCCTTCTTTTAGATCTACTGCATGATCTCATGGTTTTCTGGTTTACATTTTTTCTGCTTTC